>CAUYON010205130.1:0-12464 GCA_963573935.1 Arctocebus calabarensis | reverse complement strand
GTGGGGAAAGGAAGAGCAGAGAGAGGGAAGGAGTGAGGGGGGTGGGGTCTTGGGGTCTTGGTGTGTGCCACACCTTCTGGGGGCAAAACACGATTGTAAGAGGGACTTTACCCAACAAATGCAACCAGTGTAACATGGTTTTTTGTACCCTCAATGAATCCCTCCCCCCCCAAAAAAAAGAAAACTCTTAGATACATACTCTCCCTCAAAATCCCATGCCCTCACCCCCCCCCAAAAGCTGGAAATTGTTTCATGTTATATATATTTTTATAAAATATACACATCTTATATATATTTTTCTTCTAGAACCTGTCCTTTTCTTTCTTGTGTTCTAAGAGTCTGTATAGCAGCGGTTTTCAACCTGTGGGTCATGACCCCTTTGTAATAATGAAAATACATCCTGCATATCAGATATTTACATTACAATTCATAACAGTAGCAAAATTACAGTTATGAAGTAGCAAAGAAAATAATTTTATGGTTGGGGGTCACCACAACATGAGGAACTGTATTAAAGGGTCGTGGCATTAGGAGGCATCAGGAAGGCTGAAAACCACTTATGTGTAGGCTCTTTTAATCAAACCAGATCTCAAACCTACCAAATGCAGTCTATCATCCTGCAATGTTACTTACTATTTGTCTGCTATCAATTAAGCACAAACCAGATTAAAGAGCCTCTTCTTGCTTTCTCTTCAAAAGTTGGATTTTATCCAAGTAAATGAGTGTCACTTAGTTGAGTACAGAGTCTACTAAAGTTCACTTTGGAGGGCCTGAGGAGGCTGATGTAATCTAGAAGGTTTTCCTACTGGTCTACAAGTATAGGAGAAAAAATTCAAAGCATAACCCATGAGTCACTGATGAGGTCTGAAGCAAAAAAGAGTTTCACCTCTAAAGAGTCCTAGTAATTCATGGAATCCAAGTCTCTGTGGTGAATTCAATTTATAATAGATAAAGCTCACATCAATAAGACCTTCCTGAAAACTATGCAAACACCTCCACACCAACTGGTCCCTCACCAGTAAAAAGATGAGCATGTCCTGAGGTGTGTCAGATGTTAACTTTCTGACATACTCCAGGTAATTTCCCTGCTCTAAAGGTAGTAACAGAGACCAAGATAAAAGCAAATTGGCAGGAGCTGATGGTCACTCAAGACAATTCAGAGTTCAACTCTGAAAAGGATATAGTCCTAACACCAGTTATCTCTGGGGGGCATGTGGGCTAGAAGCAGAGGTATGTAATGGGGTTGTTTTACATTTACAATAGTATCAATTTAGTTGTGCAATTTAAAAAAAATGTAAATAAAAATTTAAAATGCGATCCACCTTTTTAAAAGATTGAATAGGCCCACACAATTCAAACAATGAAAAACAACTGTTAATCTGCAGAAGTTTGGATAATAGAAACCCACATATCACACAGAAGTAATAGTATAACTATCTCATCCTACAAAATAAAAAGGAATACTGACATTACACAAAATGCCCACACCAACTTCCGAATCACTCCCCACCATGTTAAATCATAAAATATTAGTCAGCACAGGGAGTTTGATTGTGGCCCCCTAAAATTGTATCTACTCTTAAAAACACCTCTTTCAATCTTAACTTCATTAAAAAGGTTTCCACTGTTATCTATAGCTATAAAAAGTGTTCATTTTTTTGTACCAACAGAACATTGCCGCTTAGTTTTACTTTTTCATAAGAAATAACCACACACACAAAATTTACATTTCACTGGGGTTCATATCATATTTCCTTGAGAAAGAAAAGTTTCTCAACCTGAAAAGCAAACTAATCTAGACAATCAAATATGCTATCATTTTAGTGGAATGTCCATATCCTCCAATTATTTGCCATGAAACTTTGGGATTAATTAAACTGTGTAAACGTATTACTCCTAAAAAATGAGGAAGGGGAGGGACACACATTATACGATATAATACAGTCATAATGCCAAATATAAACTATGTCATTATGTACTTTGGCAAAGCAAAATATAACTAACCACCCTGAAAAGATAAATTTGTCTTTGACAACAGCATCTTAAAAATTAAAGTAGCCAGATTATAACATTCTTTTTATTTCATTTTTCTAAAATGTATTAAAAGAAATCAAATTGAAAATGGTCAAAACACCATAAATTAGGCAACCAAAAAGCACATAAATTATTTAGGGGAGGCGGGTTTTTGTTTAATCTGGTTTATGAATCCATAATGTAGTTACAAAAAATAAAAAACAAGACATACACATAGTAAATCTCATTTTCACCCTTTCCTCATCACATTACTTCTCCATGTCCCCGGTGGTTACTAATTTTCCAGAGTTTTACACATAGAAGAGCAAACCTAAGTGTACATTAGTGCACATGCCCTTTCAAACACCAGACAGGACGCCGTTCTTCCTGCCCTACACCTTGTCTTTTTCACTTTGTAACAAATTTCTGAGTTCTTTCCACGTGAGTCTCCAGAAGCGCTTCCTCCTCCTTTTTTTCGTAGCTGATCCTGACCACTTCTACCACATTTTCAGTCCATCTTCTTCGGGCTAAGCTTTGAAGACATTCCGTTCAGGCAACTACTGAACCCTTGAATTAGTTTCCTCCTCCCAGCAAGATTTTAAAACAAACCAGATTAAGGAGTCCCAGGGGTAAGTTTCAGAGAAAGCAACTCATTATCTGAATTACATCCTTTTAAGAATGTTTATTTTCAACCAGGTAAAGGGAAATGCTTCACAGTTTTCTCCTCTAATCGTTTAAAACTGGAACAGCCTTCTGGCGAAGTTAATTTTGAGAATCGGCGTTAATAGTCAAATCAACAAGGGGTGTAAAAGTTTCTTTACTTCCTGTGCATTTCTTTCACCGCAAAAGAAAACAGTGTGTTTGGGTTTTGTTGCTTTCTTTTGACCGCAGAAAGCCTGGAAGTCACCCAGCAAGGCGTTCTAAGAGCAGCGGGAGTCGCAACCTGATTTAATCTTTCACCTGTCAGGTCAGAGGCCGAGGCTTTTCAGAATGCTGCTCACTCCTCTCATCGCGGCGACCCGGACGCCAGCGGAAAGCATCCAGGATCCCACCCCCGGGGCCTGGGTGCCGGGACCACCTGTCCAGCTTCGGGCGGAAAAGGCTCTGCAGCCGCCGGCGGAGCGAACGCGAGCGGGAGGCGCGGGTCAAGCCAAGGCGGGTCGCCGAGCCCCGCGCCGCCGGCCCTGGAGCCCGCGCAGCCGCCGCTCGGACCGGGCCCCGGAACCACGACCACTAACGGAACCCGCCCACGCGCGGCGGCGGCGGCCGCTCGGACTGCAGAGCGCGGAGCGCGGCCCGGGCGCCGCGAGGGCGGGGGTTCCCCGGAGGAGCTGGCCGCCCTGGCGCCCCATTGGGCGCCGCTCCAAACGTGCCCGAGTAGTGACAGGAATAAAGTGGGTCACAAGGCCTAGCGGGTCCCCTACGAAAACCCCCTTGGACACCCGGTCCCCGGCTTTTCCAGGGTCCTAGCCGCTGGAATCGGCCGCAACCTCGGGAGCCCTGAGGCCGCTCGGGCCGTCGCGCACCCCCATCCCGCCCCTGCCCCGCAGGTAACCCCAGCTGCCCCACAGGGCCCCTCGGCCAGGGCGGGCCTCCGCCCCAACTCCCGGGAAAAGACACTGAAGAGACCGACGCCGAACTTGGGCTCCAGCTCCCGCCTTCCCCACCCCTGGCCGCCGCCCCCCGGCCCCACACACACCGCCCCCCTCTCCCTCCCCTTCCCCGCGCCCTCACCGTGTGGCGGCGGCTCCGGTTTCTTCCCTCCTCCACCCGGGATTCCAGCTGCGGTGACTTGGAGCCACTAACCTGGCAGCGTCCAGGAGACACCGCGGCTCCCCCCGCCAGCAGCACCGGGGTTGTGAGTGGCGCCCCCCACCCACCCCCCCCAAACTTCAAAGCTACTGTCGCCCGCTCCTCCTCCCCCTCCCGGCCTTTCCCCTCCTCCACCGCGCAGGGAGCACGCATGCGCCGCCGAGGCAAGCCAACCGGCGGGCGTCAGGCCCCGGGCCCACCCGGTGGGGCGCCACTCACCGGGAGCGCGCTCGCGGCGGCAGCAGCCAGATTTCCTTTGCGCTCTGGCTCCCCGGGGTTTCCTTTTTTTAACCGGTAGCCGCAAGCCGAGTCAGTGATTGCGCTCCCTCCCGGCGCATGCGTCGTCGGTGACCCCGCGGACTCCGGCGGCCGCTGGAGGCTCCGCGCTCGCCCCTCCCCTCACTCTCCCTTTCCCCGGCGCGTCTGGGTGCGCATGCGACTTGCCCCGTTAGCGAGCGCGGAGCCGCCCGGAGCTCCCGGGCCTCCGGGACGAGCCTATGCGTGTTCCGCAGCCACCGCCGGGCGCCCAGGAAAGCTGGGTTCACCCCGCGCCCCCTTCCTGGAGCCGGCCGGGAGGGCGCCAGTTACTAGAAAGCCGGGGAGGCGGGGCCTGGCCGGGTGGAGGGTGCGGCCGGCCCGGGGAGCGTTAGGTTAGATCCGGGAGGCTCTTTGCTTTTCACCCTGGAGGCCGGGGCGAGGAAGAGGAAGAGCTTCCTGCCGGATGGGGAATCTGGAGGCAGAAGGGAACCCTTTCCCCCTTGCAAAGCAAAACACTTTGCTGACACCAGGTTAGAGTATTCGGATGTGTTTGGAAGATTTCTTTTTTTCCAGTGGCATCACTGACATTTCTTCTCCTGGGGCTTGGAGAGAGGGGATGCGAAGGTGCGTGGACCGTCAATGACATCTTTCCCCATCTCCGGGAGGAGCCCGGCTTGGGTTGCTTTTTATCGGTGGGTGGGTCTAGGTCGACCAGACGTCCGCCCTCGGCTGAAGGAGGGAGGCTTTGACAGTATGTATAAGAGGTAGGGAATGAAGCACCGGGGATAAACCAGTACCCTAATTGCACGGGTTCTCTCTTTAGAACAATGTGTGAATACTGATTGCTTATCCGAGAGGAAAAATTACAAGATTTCCCTCCATGCGTTAGGATACACTTGGTCCACAAGAGAAAGCGGATTTCCGTGCTTATAAGTTACTAGAAAAGAGGTCTTCACAGTTCTGATATCTAGTAATTTCTATATTGAATGAGTGTTCTTTATATTTGAAATAGAAGCCATATTCTTGTTTCAAAAAATACACTTTGTCGTTTTGGCTATAAAACCTTCCCTTCAAGGTAACATTCTCATCAGTAAACTTATTAAATTTTTGCAGTATACTCAGAAAAAACATTGAGGATCCCTGACCCTTCATCTGAGGTCTATTGCTGTCGAGAGTAGGAAAGCATTATTTTGTTAATTTACTCCCTCACATAGCGGAAGGGATTTTAGTAGATATTTTTGCCTGTTCAGTATTCATTTCCTTTTCTGTAATTTCCTTTCTCCACTCTGTCGGTAGGTAGGGGGTTCTGGACAGGATGGGGGGAGGGGGCTGGGAGAGCGTATTTGAGTGAATCTTGTCTTAAGCTGCAGTTTCCAAGCGAAGTACTACCTTTTTTCCCCCAGTGGACTTAGATCTGGAAGAATGGAAGCCTGGGCCCATCTTTCCATGAATTCTGAGAAAGCATGCAAGTGAAAAAAAGCAAACTGGAAGATGGAGATTTGGCCTAGAGAGACATGTTTGATGCCTGAAACCAATGTGGACTTGATTCCTCTGGAACTTTCAGTTAAACCAGTCAATAAATTCTTACATCTATTTGTTGCTTAAACCAGTGAGAGATTTTCTGTCACGTGCAATCAAGAGTCCTAGCTGATATGGTAAGTAGCAAGAAAGGAGGCAAGTTAATAACTCTCATAAGGCACACCAGCCAGATAGGAGGGTTTGAATGCTTTTCCTAGGATGGTCAGTTGGATTATTCTAGACTCTGTAGAGACATGATCGCATTTCCTATTGCCCATCATCTAGAACATATATCTTTAAAAATACCTTTGCCCTTTTAAATGGTTTCATTGTCCTCTTAGTCACCAAGATCAAGTCATATTCATTTTTTACTCCTCCCTCTCTCACTTTCTGTAATTATTTACCAAGGTCTGTTGATAATCCCCTGTTTTTCTGCTCTGTCCTCTGCCAGTGCTCGGACATTTCCCATGGTTCAGTTCACAACTTCATTCTCTCCAAGAAAAAAACTATAGTGGATATTTCTAATATCTTTTCCAACTTCCAAAATTCCACGTTCCCATAAGACAAAAATCCTGCCTGATAGTTTCATAGATCCAAATTTTATGTTCCCCAGACTCAAACATAATTTCAAATACTCTGTTCACTTCTTGGGTCCCTTGCTCTCATTTAAACTGAGTTTTTCCATCTCCCTTCACAACTGATTTCGCCCAGTTGATAATTTGATACTGGAATATAGCGTAGCATTTAAGAGCCTATAAGCAGGAACTAAACTGCCTGGATTTCAATCAAAGCTCCACCACTAGTATCTGCATGACCTTGAACAGGTGATTTCTCTGTTTTTTAACTTCCTTGTCTGTAAAATGGAGGTAGTTACAATCCCATCTCATAGGGTAAGTGGGCTGGAAGAAATCCCAGGTAAGTATTATTTTTATCAGCGATGCTCTCTTTTGGGTAATTCTCGCATCTCTTTTGGTCAAATTCTTCCCCTAGCTCTTTATGTCCCATCAGTCACAAAGTCATATCACCTTCATAAAACCTTTTTTATCCACCCATTCATTGATTTTCCCAGTTTTACCATTATAGTTTAAGGTGAATTGGAGAAGAAGAAGCATAAGGTATGCTTAATAGGAAATGCAAAGTTTGGTGGGGGGAGGCTTTGGGGTTTTTCTCAATTTGGTTTTGTTTGTTGACTATATAGTTTAGTCAGTTGCTCAGTCTTTCTAGTCTCTTTAAAAGGAACGAGAGGGAAATACCAAAGTATGAGATAGCATTACAGACTTCATTATCAAAAGTCTAGGCTTAAATTCTGACTAATGTGAAGCTGAAAGACACTGATCAAGTCAAGTAATTCCTCTGACCTTCTGTGTACTTATCTGTAAAGTTATAAAAAATAAGGCATTTCAGAGAACTATGATCAAATATAAATTAAACTGCTTCATAAAAGTTAGGTGGTGAGGATGGTGGTTATAGATCTTTATACCTTTTTGTTGGAAACCTGGGAATGATTGAAATGACGCATAGATGTTTAACTCTAGCCTACACTTTTCCTTTGGGCTCCCTACATGATATGTCTAATTACCTACTTGATGTCTCTTCTTCATTATTTCAATTATGATGGATGTCCCCTTCAATTTGTTCTCCACAGAACAGCAATATTCTTTTGAAAGTAAAAATGAAATCATGCTACATGCCTTCTAAATTCTCTTCTATAATTTTCTGTTACAGCCAAATTCCTCATTATGTCCATAGGACTCTGTTTGATCCAGTCCTTGGCTACCTCTCCTACTTTCTGGCTTGCCGTTTTCTCCTTTTCCCATAACACTGCCACTCAGAAAGCTCCTTTCAGCAAAGCCAATCTTGCTGTGCTCCCAGACTTTGGCATATGCTGTGCCCTTGCCTGGAGCCTCTTTCCTGCCGTTTCTCTTGGCTAGCTCCTTCTCATCCATGTCTCAAAGATCTACCTGCCCTACTTGAGTAGTCTCCCTCCTACACAGTTACTCTTTTATTGTGTTTACTGTTTCCACCATAATACAAGTTTAAATTGTGTATACATAGTATATTTGTTTTCTTAGTAACTATTTCCCCGACCAAGACATGGTAAATTCTGGGTCAAGAACAGTGTGTTCTGTTCACCACTATAAGCAATATTCATGACTATGCCTCAGGCGAGCAAGGTGCAGTGAAATGTACCTCTAGTCCCAGCTACTCAAGAGGCTGAAGCTAGAGAATCACTTAAGTCCAGGAGTTAAAGTGCAGCCTGGAAAATATAGACCCCCATCTCTAAAAAACATAAAGGTTCAGCACCCATAGCTCAGTGGTTAGGGCACCAGCCACATACACAGAGGCTGGTGGGTTCAAACCCAGCCTGGACCTGCTAAACAACAATGACAACTGCAACAAAAAAATAGCTGGGCGTTGCGGTGGCTAACAGTAGTCCCAGCTACTTGGGAGGCTGAGGCAAGAGTTGGAGATTGCTGTGAGCTGTGACACTACAGCACTCTACCAAGGGTTTCAAAGTGAGACTCTGTCTCAAAAATAAATAAATAAATAATTTAAAAATCGACCAACAATCCCATACATCAATGGGAAGAGAGATGAATAGAATCTTCTCTAAAGATAACAGACAAATGGCCAGTAAACACATGAAAAAATGCTCATCATCCCTAATTATTAGAGAAATGCAAATTAAAACCACCCTGAGATATCATCTAACTCCAGCGAGAATGGCGTATATCACAAAATCTCAAAATTGCAGATGCTGGCGCGGATGTGGAGAGAAAGGAACACTTTTACACTGCTGATGGGACTGCAAACTAATACAACCTTTTTGGAAGGAAGTGTGGAGAAACCTCAAAGAACTCACGCTAGACCTCCAAATTGATCCTGCGATCCCATTACTGGGCATCTATCCAGAAGAAAAAAAAAAACTTTTATTATAAAAACACTTGTACTAGGCTGTTTAACGCAGACCAATTTACAATTGCTAAAATGTGGAAACAGCCAAAATGTCCTTCAATCTAGGAATGGATTGGTAAGCTATGGTATATGTATACCATGGAATATTACTCAGCCATCAAAAAATGGAGATTTTGTGGCATTTGTACTAACTTGGATGGAGGTGAAACACATTATTCTTAGTGAAACATCACAAGAATGGAGAAGCATGAATCCTGTGTATTCAACTTTGATATGAGGACAATGAAAATGACACAGTGAGGCATGGGTGAAGAGGAGAGCAGACGGAGGGTGTGAGGGAAAGAAAACAAACAAAAAAAGAAAATAGTGACTACTTCTCACATAAACTGGATTCAGTTTTGACCAAAGCACATAAACATTAATTTTTAATTCAACTTGTTACTATCTTGTTTAGGATATTGCATCCTCATTTGTAAGTGAAATATGTTTGTAATTTCCCTTTAGAATTTATTTTCTCCAATTTTAATATCAGGTGTATCCAGATTAAGTAGAATGACTGAAATATTTTTTCTTTTTCTATTGTCTATAAGATTTGGCATAATCTGTTTTTTGAAATTATCTTTTACTTTTATTTGTAAATATTGTCCACTTTTTGAGACTTTGGGAAAAAATGATAAGTTAACGGATGACTCCATACTGAGCCTCAGAGTTAAAGCATTCTATAATAGACATACTCTTATCTGACAATGTGAATGCACTTTATTTGCATTATTACTAATATTGCTTAATATATCGATGCAGTAATCATCTGATTTCTGAATGTATTTATCTTTGTTCATTCTTTTCAAAGTTTTTGTTTCTAGTCCTCATCTTAAACACTGTTATTAAATTTTAAGCCTTTTTAATTCTGTGAAGGCAAAAAGTGAAAACCTAACAAACACATGTATATGTAAAAATAAAAAATAAATAAGAATAAAAATAAGTAAATAAAAATAAAACTGCAAAAAAAATGCCTTCAGTGAATGAATGATTAGATGAAGAGATCAAAAAAACATGCTAGAAAGAAGATTCTTATCTCTGTAAGCATATTTTGTCACGAGGTGGCCTTAGTAATGTGTGTAAAAGTACAAAAGAGTAACAATTTAGTGAAAGATGTGACTAGTACTGTACCAGGTACAGTATTGTACTAGGGATCAAGTACTTGAGAGCCCGTGAGCACTTGTAACACTGTAGTTGGTAGAGCTAACATCTGTATAAGTAGATCAGGATAGAAGCCCAGAATAGGGAAAAGTGCTCACTTCAGCAGCACATCTATAAAATAGGGAACGAAATAGTTGTCTATTTTTTGAGGCTTTGGGGAAAAAAAAGTTAACTGATGACTCTATACTGAGCCTCAGAGTCAAAGCATTCTATAATAGACATACTCTTATTTGACAATGTGAATGTTACTTTCTTTGCATTATCACTAATATTGCTTAATACTTCGATGCAGTAATTATCTGATTTCTTTTCTGAATGTATTTATCTTCATTCATTCTTTTTTTTTTTTTTTGCAATTTTTGGCCAGGGCTGGGTTTGAACCCCTTAAACATTGTTGTTATTAAATTTTAAGCCTTTTTAATTCTGCGAAGGCAAAAAGTGGAAACCTAATAAACACATGTATATGTAAAAATAAAAAAAAAATACAATAGGGAACAAAGATCATCAAGTATCTCACCTTCTAAATAGCTGTCAACAGGTGAGGCCAGATACCTACTCCTCCAGCCAGGGGCAAAAGTTGGACAAAACTAGACTTCCCATACCCAAAATCTCCAATTCCCTACTCTCAGGCCATATAAGCAGAATACTTGGGAAGAGGAGGAGCACAAAGCGTTTAAACCATGTCTTATGAGGTTACTAGAGAGTGGCTTTTCCTTTTCTTACGTGGCCCACCTCACCTCAAGTTAAATGAATGAGCTCCAATAGAATCAGCTAGAGAAACTGAAAGTAACTGTAAAAAGGGGAGAATGGGGCGATGCCTGTGGCTCAAAGGAGTAGAGCGCTGGCCCCTATACCAGAGGTGGAGGGTTCAAACCCAGCCCCAGGCCAAAAACTGCAAAAAAAAAAAAAGACGAAGAAGAAGAATGGCTTCTCATTAATATTGCCCTGCACCTACCTGAAAGCGGGAGAGAGACTTAGAAATAGCAGGGAATAAGCTAAATAAAGCAATCTGCACTAATACCATTTGGCATAGCAGGGATGCCAAGGATGTGTAATGGGTTGATTGATGCTGCGCAGAAAGTGCGGTCCAGGTTTGAGTCATCTTGACACCTAAGCACCGGTTCTCAACCTCAGAATTAGAAGGGAGAAAACTAAGCAAGACTCATCTCTATGTCAAGCAAGGAACTGTGAAGTGGGGAGGCTGCTTCAGAGTTTCCAGGAAAATTCAATGTGTCCCATTAAAAAGTGGACATTTGGATGCAATATGCATTGCCCAGTTATTAGAAATGTATCCCTTTCATCCTTATTCTCCCTCCTACTCCGGAACACCACCTGGGGATGGGCAAAGGGGAGGGAAAAGACTGGTCAAAAACAAACCCAACCTTCCATCTTCAAAGTTAATTAAGTCACAAGTGCAGCCGGAGAGTATTTGGTTTGAAACTGAGATTAGAGTTTTAAATTGGACAGACTTAATAACCTAGAGTATGGGGGAAGGGCTTAAGAAAGTAGGCAAGCCTTCTTTAAAGGATCTGCTGCTTACTGCTTCTCAAATCTTAATGTGCACATCAGTCACTTGGGGATCTCATTAAAAAGAAATTCTGGTTCAGTTAGTCTAGTATGGGGCTGGAGAGCCTGCATTTCTAACAAGCTCCTTGGGAATGCTGCTGATTCTAGGACCTCGTTTTGACAAGGCATATAAAGTAGGGATGGGAGTTTGAGTAGAGCACAGGCAGCAAAGAACAAAATAATAGGATAGTCAAAATGGTTAAATATTGGCAATTAAAAAGAAAACTTTTAAGTTGGTACCCCCATTGAATAAAAAATTAACTCAGTAAAGTGGGGGATAAAATTACATATTAAATAATTTCCCCACATTCTGACATATCTTTATACCCTATTTAAATAAAAACATATAAACGAAGCAATTTGTAGGAGTAGCGACCTGTGTTGGTAAGGATAAGTCCTTTCAAGAAGGATGTGTGTGGTCTTTGCAAGAGTGGGGCTGAAACCACCACTGGCCAGTTCTAACATGCTATAGTTTCATAATTTTTATAAATAGTAAAGTATTCAGAATTGTTTGTGGATAAAAACTTACTGCCACCTGGTGGATCTGAGTTAAGATTTAAAAAGGAAATAAGTACCTTTTTTTTTTTTTAGCTCTCCTAAATACTATTAGTACTTCCTCTGTTAATTCCTTTATTTTAAATTTTTTATTTTTAATTATTATGGGTACATAATAGTTGGATACATGTGATGTTGACATGTGTACAGGCATATAGTGTGTATTAACAATACTTACTCTGTTTAATTTTGACTTAAAAAGGAAATAGCTAAATATATATTTAAAGCAGATGTCCAAAAATAATAATAAATGAAACAGAAGATTACATTTAGGGGGTGATTTAGCATTTGGTTTCAATTGGAGGGGAAAATAATGTTCACATTTATATTCATTAAATGGCATTAGAGTTAGAGTAATTTTATGATAATTTGATTCCATCTTTCATTTCCACAACTTGTTTATCCTGAATAGGAATTTATGTATTTATTTCTTAATGTGTTCAGCAGTTGGCTCCCGTATAACCAGATAATTACTTCTTTTTTTTTTTTTTTTGTAGAGACAGAGTCTCACTTTATCGCCCTGGGTAGAGTGCCGTGGCGTCACACTGCTCACAGCAACTTCCAGCTCCTGGGCTTAAGCGATTCTCTTGCCTCAGCCTCCCAAGTAGCTGGGACTACAGGCGCCC
>CAUYON010205125.1:0-18853 GCA_963573935.1 Arctocebus calabarensis | reverse complement strand
TTTTTTTCCCCACTTTTTTTAGTGGTTGCCTTAGACTTTGCAATAGCAATATACATTTACAAGTAATTGAAGTCCACATTCGGAAATGATTATACCCCTCTACTGATAGTGAGAATATCTTATGATAAATAATTCTTATTCTTCCCTTTTGATCCTACTATCTTTTCCGTCATTCATTTTGCACATATATAAGCACATATATACACATAATTTAATACCTTGTTGTTATTATTTTGGATAAATTATTTTCTGTTAGATTATAAATAAAACTAAATTTTTTGCATCAAAATATTAAACAATAATAGTAATAATAATACAAAGAAAGTAACATTCACATAACATTTTTTATTTAAAACACACTTGAACCTATAGTTAAATTCTCAAGGCACAATTATGTTAATTAAAAAAAAGAGTGAAAAGAAGAATAAACTTACTGTGCTTTGAGCATCTTTTGAAAACAATTTAATTAATGATCTTTAATAAATTCTGAGGCACACCCAGGATCCTCACACACAGCACACCAGTTGAGAATAGCTGGTTTAGGTAGTTAAGAGGCAAAAGGAGGATTATTTTGGTTGTAGTGGGAAAAGCTCAACTGAAATTGACTTCAGCAAAAGAATGATGGAGGGAGTGTTATTGGGGACAAAATTAGTTTCTGTCTTGACAGCTTAGGGGGCAGAGCTGCCGTCAGCAAGCCTCTGCCCTCCGACTCTCATCTTTACTTCCTTCTGTGGCAGTTCTGTGCTCAGGGCCACCTCCTGTGGTGACAACATGGCTGGGAACAACCCCTGAGAAAATAAAGTTATGTCTTCTTTAACTTTTCGAGAGTGCCAGGGTTATCTCTCAAAGATTGTTATTAATTTGCAGTCCGTGTAGCCAAAGGAAGGGAATGCTCTGATTGGCTTTCATCACTTGCCCGTCCCTGCAGCTGTGTGAGGTTAAAGGCCTGGGAGTGGGGAGAAAGGGTACCACCCTGCTAGAGAAAAAGAGGGCCCTGTTTCGAGAATGAGAATGATTGCCCATGGAAGAACCAACAGGGCATATTTGCAAAATAGTTTTAGAGTTTCAAAAAACTTCACAGAAATAGTCCATTTGCTAATGTTAAAGCTATACAAACTAATGAAACTGACAGTGTGCTTTGCCTTTGTCTGAAATGATATTAGATCAGGGAGCACTGGCTATCTCTTTCTGACTAGTAGCTCTTTGCCTCATAAAGAATGAAAAGCGAAGTTAATTTCTAGCATAGACCACTTAACAGCACTGATTGATTATTATCTTAATTTCTATGACTTTTCTCTTTCCCTTGAAACATATCATACATCATAATACATGGTAACTAGCTCCGTATGCGCTCAGCCAATGAGAGCGGAGGCAACTGGACAAAGCTCTCTCAGCCAACGAAATGATCCGTCGCTACCTCCCTACACTTTGAGAAATGAATGTTCAACAACTTGCGTTTCCCCCCTGCAAACACTCACTTTCTGGTATCTATTTTGTGCTCAGGTCAGTAGTTTTACCTCCAACAAAGGATGTAGACGTATGAGTACTGGAGGAAGATGAAGAGACAAAGTTGACTGACTTGCTAGAGCTTAAGATACAGAGCAGATGGGGCTGCCAAAGAAAGGCCCGGAGTCTGGGTGCAGCCACAGTTAGGCATTTGTGAAAGTCCTTGACCTTAGCGAGGGCACAGTGAGCGCACCTGAGCCCAGCAGGGAAAGATGGGTGATGACAGGGAGGAGGAGCCGGCCAGGGAAAGTCATGGTTTTAGGGCATTGCAGGGAACTAGAAGGTTCACCATGGGGGTGGGCAGGGATGCAGAGGCTGGGAACAAGCTCCAGGCTCCATCATGGGCCAACCCCTAACAGTTGGCTCTCCCAATTTTAACATTTGTAAATGTTAAGGGGAAATTGTATAATTGCTTTATGTCATCATTAGAATACCTTAAGAAGGAGAAAAAGATCTCCTCTGTCTTTAGTCACTAACCTTTAAGGAGCTTACCTCTTTTCATGTTTTGCTGTCCCTGTGTAGTTCATTTTAATTGATTGGAGCACCACCCGGTAGGAGAGCGGAGGGAGTGGATGTGACAGGCTCTCCATCTGAGATGGGAAGAAGGGTCCCAGGAGCCAGCACTCTCTGGATGTTCCTGCTGCTGGCAGATGGCTGGGGGTCAGGGTGGGTGTTGGAGAAGCATAGTCTGAGGACCTGTAGCTGTGAGCAAGGTTTCATGAGGAGGAGCGTGAAGGCAGGCAGCAGGTGTGCAGTGAGGAGGAGCCAGCTGGGAAGCCCTGAGCCCCTCGCCGCTCACACTGAGATCTCCGTGAACTAGCGCCTGCGTTGGAGTTCCATGCTTCTGTAGGCACACGACCTGTGTGGGTTTCTAAGGCTGCCAGTTTCCAAATCATAAAATCTCCATTGCCTGAATCAGGAAGGGACCTTAGAGATGGTCCGGGCCTAATATTTTCATTCTCCCAAAGATGAAATTGGGACCAAGAGATAAAAAGAAAGATTTACTTAAGGCTGGCAGGGTTTTGGTACATTTCTTCTGCCCTCTATAGTTGCAGCAGGATGAACCGGGAGTGCTGGTTACGGTGCTGGATTTTAGAAGCGATGCCAGAATTATGAAAGTAGATGCACTGCTCGAGGGCCCGAGAACCTGTATTTTAGCACGAAGTACTCCCAGGTGACTCCTGGGCACTCCAAGTTCCAGGTCCCCGGGTGTGAGTTTCCAAAGCAGCCTCCCCAGCTCACTTGACTGTGGAAGGCTCTGACTCGGGGCTGGTTGCTCTGTCTTTGACGCTAGAGACCTGTGGACACTTGTGAAGAGGGAAGTGTTGTTTCTAATTCCTCTACAACTTGAGAGACTCTGTTGTATTTTTTTTAGACTAGATGTTGGGAAAATGATTCCTGATTGCCTGTCAAGCACCAAGATGTTTAAATGTTTTTGTGTCTTGAAACACTGTTGTTCTCTAAGCTCCGAATGATCATTTGACAGATGAAAAGACTCCACCCACTCCTTTCTTTCTTTTTTTAGGTTAATAATTCCTCACCAGTCTCCAGCACTTCATGTAAAACAGTTTAATAGCTTTCTTCTACGGGTTTACCATCTCCAACAAACTTAAGTTTCTGAAAAATCACATGTGAACATCTCTAAATCTTAACTACAGGTATCAAAATGAGAAGAATCAGTTCTTTTAGTTGTTTTTCAAATAACTTTTGAAAGAGTAAATAGCTCTTTACTAGTAGTCAAATGACTATTTCCCTCCTCTCGTTGTAAGTTGGCGTGGTGTCTTGTATTACATTGTGTGATGATTTCTTTTAGCATTTTAAACTGGTGCTTTCAAATGTTCTGGGACCCTAAAATCACTACAGGTTATTTGCTACAACTTTATATTTCAATTATAAAAAGTTAGTACATCGATCATCAAATTACTCAGAAAGATTAAAAGAATACTGTAGATTTTATCTTCAACAAATCAACTTGCATGTATGTTTCCATAGGACATTTGACTGGGATTCAGGCCCAAGATCTCACACTGGCTCAGGGTCAGACAGGTGATTTTCAAAGACATCTTCAGGTCTGACAATTTCAGGGTAAAACACCAAGGTTCTGAAATGTCCCACAGAGTAGGAGGGAAAAAAATACGTCATGATTTGGTTCCAGTTTAATCTGTTTCACATTTAGTACAGTCCAACCTGAGATGAGTCCTGTGCAGAACACGTATGATTCACTTCCTGTCCTCAGAGGGTCTTCTCTGAGGTGTGGAACAGATCCTTCCTTCAGATATGGAGCCAGTCCAGGGGGTCAATGGCCTCTGGACAAATTCTTCTTATAGTTTATCTGTGCCAAATTAAATATGGAAATCATCTTGCACATGTACCCAAGGGCATTTGAGGACCAGGCAGTTTTAGGAGCTGAATGTTCCTGAAAAATGTGCCCATCAAGTTTGAATCAACACAATCACATCTCAAATGTAGAAAAGTAGTTGGCAATGGAAATGAAGATTAGAGGAAAACTTTTGTAAGATGGTAAATGCCATTTGCTAAATTATTTGAAGGCTTCCTTTAGGGAAGTATTTACCACTTTCTCCAGGGAGTGCCTGCTGAGTGCTGCAGGCTTGTAGCACCCTCAGCCATTTCCCTGCCTTCTGAATACTGCTCTACTGGACCCACATCAGTGAGTCCAAAATTATACTTTCAGAGACACAGGCTTCTAAAATGATAAGGCCAGAAAGGAACTATGAGGCATCAAATTTCCTTACCCCACCTTTAATTTTAGTATTCATTCATTTGCTTATTCATTCATTCATTTAACAAATATTTAGCTAATGCTTACTATTTACTAAGTATCGTTCTAGTTATAAAACATAGAGCAAAATCAAAGCATATAAGGTTTCTGCCCCGATGGAATTTACAATTTCTGTGTACGCAGAGAGTATGAAGAACAATGTATTTGATAATTAAGAGGCCAATGGAATGGGGAACTACTGGGCAGAGAAGGAGAGCCTTCAGGTAGGTAGACAGGGGAGGTTTGGGGAAAGAGGTGACATTGACCGCCTCTATTGGGAGAATGAGAAGAAGTTGGCCATGCCAAGTGCGTAGGGTAGAGAGAAGAAATAGCTGGGGATATACTCTGATACGGAAGAGCTGGGGGAGTTCAGAGACCCTGGGAGGGGTAAAGGAGGGCCTGGGGAGGGCAGGTGCATGAAAAAGACAGATAGAAGGGCAGGGATCAGATGTCAGATGCAGAAGGGCCTTTAGTCCAGGATGTGGAATTAGAATTTTATGCTAAATTCAGCAGGAAGCCCTTGGATGGTTGAAAGTAGGGGAGTAAATGATCTAATTTATATTCTTAAAAAGATCCCTCTGGCTGTTTTTTCCAAAAAGTGATTGTAAAGAAATGGGCAAGGAAGCTGAGAAATGTTCTAGGCGAAAGTTAATGGACTATTTTAGATTAGGGTTGTTGCAGTGGGATGCAGGAAAGTGAACAATAAATTTTGGAGGTGGGCCCAAACATTTGTTTCTGGATTGGACAAGGAGGTTGAGAAACAGAGAGGACTCAAGGGCCATTCCTTAGCGTTCAGCTCAAGAATGGGGTAGAAGTTTATTTATTAAGATTGCAGGATTTGGGGGCTTCAGTACAGCTTTCAAAAGAAGTCCAAGGAACCCATTTGGTTGTAATAAGTTTCATAATGTTATTAGACATTTAAGTAGAGATGTTGGGTAGAACTGTGATTCTTCTTAAAGAGATCAGATAATCTGGATCTCTGATCACCAACAGGGCTGGAACAAAATTCCCCCAAGGTGGGCAGGGCATATGTTTCATATTACTTCTAGCTCCTTCCTAGAATTCAGGCTGAGAGAAAAGCCACACAATTGTTATACTCCCATGTTCTGGAATTAGGTGGGCCAGGTATGCTGAGTCTGCTATACTGGCTTATAAGAACTAAAATTTCAGAAATGTTGTAAGCCAATTGCTAAATCATCCTTGAATTTGGCCATGGTGGGAGTACTTACAAATAGAATTTAGCAAACTGTATAAGTTAGAGCTTTTTTCTTTAGTGAGCTGCGTTACTAAGGACAGAACCACCAGCTCAAATACCCTAAGGGGAAAGGAAGATAACATTTATTAGGGATTTATCTAGGTCTAGAAACATTTCTCCCAATGAAATATCAAAGCATGTTGAGCCTGAGGTAGGCTAAAATAAATGTCTAAGTACCTATTATGCACTAAGTTTAGGAACTTAAATTACTGAAACTTGTGTGTGCATACATATATAATGTGTGTATATAAATAAAATAATATACATATAAGAAACATTCAGTTCTCCCTCACCTTCTCCAACAAAAACTTCTAAATTTGTATGACTGAAAAGTCACCATGGTTGTTTTCTCTGAATTCAGGTAGTCCACCTCAAGATAACCCAAACTTTCAGGTCTAATAAGGCATAGGTGGATTCCTTCCAAAAGAGAAAGCTCTGAGATGTTACTTGCCATTGTCAATATGCCAGCTTTGTGTTGCTAGAGCTTATGCTTTTTGTTTTTTATTTATTTGTTTTTTGTACGAAAGGTCTTTATTGGTGGGGGAAGCTGCAGAGCAGCATTAAGGAGGAGGGGAGAGAGAGAGAGAAAAATGGGGGAAGAGAGGAGAGAGAGAAGGGGGGAGGGGGAGAGAGAGAGAAGAGAGGAAGAGAAGAGAGCTTACGCTTTTTAAAGAAAAGTCAGAAAGTTGAGTTTTAATGAGAAACTTCCCAGCTGTTAAATGTTAGCTTAAGTTTTTAAAAAAGCCCTTTGGGCCAAACAAAACACCATATAGATTTCCATAGTGGGCCCAAGGATCACTCTGCAACTTTATTTGCAGTTTTTGTTTATTGTCATCTGCCTGGGGCTGGGCAGGGTCCCCGGAATATGCTGGGATCGACTTCCCTGCCAACCCTGGCGTGTGGAAGATATCCAATTCTTTTGATCCAAACCCACCTTTTTAGGGGACGTGTGCTGCACTCCAGCATGGTGGGGCGAGCACACAGCAGTAATGTTTGTTTTTCCCGCTTAACTGCAGGCTGCCCCTCCGGGGCGAGGACGTGACTGTGCATCTTGATGTCCTCCTAGCACGGGACCTTGATATGGAAGGACCCTTAGAGGCATATTGTCCAGTCTTTTGAAAAAACTGACACCCAAAGAGATATCACTTGCTCTTGACCTCAATAGTGAATTAATGCAGAGCTTCCAATTAATCCAGGACTGGAACCCAGATCTCAGATTACCAACAGGGCTGGAACAGACCTGTGGCTTTCCAGAAATATTTGCTGAATTAATGAGTATGTGAAAGAACAGCAGAAGAAACAATGAATGTGTTAACACAAGCTGAATCAGCCACTTGGCCTATGGAATACACTTTAAAGTAAGCATCATGTGAGCTGGGAGCCAGTTCTCATTTTTTTCCACTAACCACCTTAGGTAAGTCTCTTATCCTCCCAGGTTTTTTGCCTTTCTTATCTATAAACATCCTGTCTCTGGTTGGTATTTGAAAAAATCAACCAACTAACAGCAATAGTCACAATTATTGAGTGCTGCTTCACGCCAGGCTTTGGGCTGCCTGCTTCACATGTATTATCTCAGTAATGCTTATTATAATCGTTCTATGAAGTGAGCACTGTTTTCTATCACGTCCATGTGGAGAAGGATGACATGGATGTGGTCAAAACACTTTTGGGAGACTCAGAGACACATGGCATTTCTAAGGCTCTTGAAAAGAATGATGCTCTAAGTTAAGAGACTGTTGTTGTTTTTTCCCTCCTGTGTTTCATACCATAGAATTGAAAGTATCAACTTGAGGATTGAATTGACCTCTGAGGGACTCTTTAGATTCATTCAGCAATCTGGCTTCTAGTCCTGTAACTTTTTTGGATAGCATAGACCAGATCCTCTTGTTCTGTCCATATACAATGGACTTAAAACACACGAGATGTTCTTTCAGCTCAGATATTCAGAGGTCCTCGGGAAGATGTAATAAGAACCTATCATGTGTCAGGGCCACTTTTGGTTGCAAATGACAGGAATCTAACTCAAGGTTACTTAAACCAAAGACATGATTTGGTAGCTCAGTTGCAGAAAGTATAGGAGTGGGCTTGGCTATACTCAGGGCCTCATATAACACCAAGTTTTCTTCTGTCCAGCTCTCTCCATGGACTTGCAGGACAGTTGCCTATAAGACTCAGATTCTATTAACTGAGTAAACCCAATGGGGACAAATAATCATCTTCTCTTAAAAGCAGAAAAAGTCCTGATGAGCATTTGGTCACCAACTTTGGTTACACATTCATTTCTGGCCCCTTCCTTGTGGCCAGAGATATGTGGTACAGTAATGGGCCATGCCCTGGATGTCTGTTTGCCTCTGGCTATGTGGGAAGGGTCAGTCTTCCACAAAATACTTAGGCTGGGTTTTCCACGGATTAGGGAAAGGAGGGAGAACCCTGGGCAAGTGGAAACATCTTCGCCTTCCACTAAATAATGAGGATCATGTCTCTGAACCTTCAGCTAAGAATCACAAGCTGGGTTATTTGGTATTAGAAACAAGTCATTACTATGTACTTATATGTCTTTCAGAAAAGTTTTTCCTTACCTTGAGAAACATTTAGACTCAAACAATGACTTCACTGAATGTCACGAAGTCATTATTTTGCCTGTAGTTACAGTTTCTCAGAGAACTATGTACAGTGGTAATCTCTGCATGGGCAGTAAATTAGAAAACTAGATGATCAGACTTTGAGCAAATTTTGCCAGAGCTGTATTAATTTACGAGGAGCCAGCCAATTAGGCAACTTGGTTAATGCTGCCGATTTAACTCAACACCCCTAGTTTGTACTGGAGAGCATACCCAGCTCCTGTTCCTGGTAAGGCTGGCACAGGTGGTTATTTGTGCTAATTAGCAGGAAAGAAGCAGAGGGCAAAGGGGCGTGAAATATCCACCAGCAAGAAGTAATTATGAAACCTCTCCTGGGCTGGGCTCTCGTGAGATTAATAGTCAGAAAAGAACTTGATCAGCCCCATACTCAAAAGCATCTGTAGTTAGAGTTTGGATACTCATGGACTGTTAGAACTGGAAACATTTTTAGACATTACCTAATCCAACTCTTTTATATTACAGATGAAGAAACCAAGGCCAGACAGGGAAAATAACTTGTTCAAGTTTGTATTGCAAAAAAGTAGTTGAACCAGAACTCAAACCCAAGGCTTCTTACTCACTTTCCAAGCGTTCATTCCTGCATGGCAAGCTCCCTCTGGTTTGCCCTCGAGACTCTGGTAAACATTTTGAACTGTGGGAGCTTTGCCCATTAGAAAACTTCATTTAATTTCATCTTCTCTGGAAGTGCAGGGAAGAGAAATAAGAAGTGGCTGTTACAATGCTTTACACTTAAGTAACCTCAATTTTCATTTTTCCCAGCCAAAGGATGCAGGAATAGCCTGAGGTTCTTCAACATTAGGAAAGCAAAAGATTATTTATGAGTTTTTGAAAGAGAGTGAGGACATATAAATTATGTTGACTTTTCTAAGCATATTTATGTTTAGTTAATATTAAAAGAGTACTCAAGGAGGAGTTTGGGGATCTACATTCTACTTAGACGTGGCTCTTGCTGCATAATCTTGTACAAGACGTTCTCTCTGGGTTTTGGTTTCCTCATTTGCAAATTTAGTTGATTCTTTTTTTTTTTTTTTTTTTAGAGACAGAGTCTCATTTTATCGCCCTCGGCAGAGTGCCGTGGCATCACACAGCTCACAGCAACCTCCAACTCCTGGGCTTAGGCAATTCTCTTGCCTCAGCCTCCTGAGTAGCTGGGACTACACGCACCTGCCACAATGCCTGGCTATTTTTTTGTGTGTTTTTTTTTTTGCAGTTTGGCCGAGGCCGGGTTTGAACCTGCCACCTTCAGTATATGGGGCCAGCACCCTACTCACCGAGCCACAGGTGCCGCCCAATTTAGTTGATTCTTAAGGTGTTGCTAAGCTATAAGCTTAGGGTGTCAGCCTATGTAACAAACAGAAGCTCTATGAAAGAAAGTAATGTTTATTTGTGAATAGGGCACTATAATGGCAATATGCTCACCATAATAAGCTATGCATGTATTCAGAGCTCTGTAAAGGAAGACAAAGATTTTTTTTTTATTGTTGGGGATTCATTGAGGGTACAAGAAACCAGGTTACTCATTGCATTTGTTAGGTAACGTCCCTCCTAGAATTGTGTCTTGCCCCCAAAACGTGTGTCACACACGGAGACCCCCACCCCTCCCTCCTTCCCTCTCTCTGCACTTCCTTCTCCCATCCCCCTCCCTCCTTCTCTCTCTCTCTGCTCTCCTGTTCCCTTACCTCCCAACATGTACTAGGTCATTAATTGTCCTCATATGAGAATTGAGTGCATTGGATTCATGCTCCTCCATTCTTGTGATGCTTTACTAAGAATAATGTGTAAAGTCTCCATCTTTTTAAAGATGGCTGAGTAGTAGTCCAAAGAAAAGGGAGAAGGATTACATAGTTGTTTTGAGATAATTATCCTTGGCTATAAGGATTAATAACAAAGATGGTGTTAATTGGACTTTGGACAGGAATTTGCTCAGCAGATGTCCTTATAGAGATATTTTTTTCTGTAAGGTTGTGATGACCTTTGTGCAAAGTTGTGATTTTTGCAGAGTCTTTTGTGAAAGTTCTCGTTATTAGGTATTCCCTACATAGCCTTTCTTGGCTTAGGATTTTTAACATAAGTGACTCCATTTTAATTCTGACAAGTTTCACAACAGGCTCTAAAAATATACCTGTACTTTGGGTATTATTTCCAAGGAAGGAGAAGAAACTTTCTGGATGGAAGATGATTTCCATAAAGCCAGCCTGCACTTGTAGAAAGCCAGCACCTTCCTTATTAACATGGCCCAGTGGAAAAAACACTGTCCTAAGAGTTAGGACATGGTAAAATTTCCCTCTGCTCCATGATCTTGGGCAAATCCTTGACTTTCTCTAGGAACTTTTTTTTTAAACTTTTAAGTGAGATTAATACCTGTTCACATTTGCCTCCCCAGCTATAGACACAGAAATGCTTTATAGTCTGCAGACTCATTTGTATATGTAACTTAATATTGAGTATATCCTTAGTGACTAGGAACAATGTAAAAACAACTTGTAGAATCAGTCAAAAATTCAGTGGGATTAAGATGACACAGAGGGAACTAAAATTTCTTTCCCTCAAGGTCATTTTGCTTTTTAATAACAAACAATCCAAGGTTGACACAGGGCATCACGTTATGTTTATATGTCCTGGTTTGCCTGGAACAGTACTATTCGCAATGGCCATCTTGGTGTAATAATTAATAATATATATTTCTACTCTTTAAACATAGTGGTGCACACATGCAGTCCCATCTTCTCCAGGGGCTGAGGCAATGGGATTGTTTGAGCCTAGGAGTTCTGGGCTGTAGAGTGCTATGTAGCTCAGGTGTCTGCACTAAGTTCGGCAGCAATACATAACTTCCCATGAGCTGGGCACCACCAGGTTCTCTATGGAGGGAGTGAACCAGCCCAGGATGGAAATGGAGCAGGTCAAAGCTCACCACAGGGATTGTACCTGTGAAGAGCCAGTGCACACCAGCTCAGGTGACACAGATTCCTTATTTAAAAAAAAAAAAAAAAAGAGTGTCTCTGGTTTGGCAGTAAACTACATTGCTACTCCTAAACTTACATAGCATTCTGTTCACCTTCTTTATTTATTTTATATATTGGGAAATGGAGACTCAGAGAGGAGAACCGACTTCTCAAATTTGGTCAGCCCAGAGCCTGGAACTGGCAAACCTGGTCACTGTGCCTAGGAAGAAAGATGAGGACAATACCAGTGAGAGAATGGCTTCCCCAACTTCTCGCAGCAACCCTGTCTTGATTCCTGGAAAGTGATCAGCAATGGCGGCTGCCTGGGGCCCTGAGGGTGCTGAGAGGTGGAGCAAACATTACCAGAACCTGGAAAAGGAAGATTTTTCTCTTCTGTACTCAGAAGAACAAGCCCAGAAGGAGAAATGCTGCCTGTTAGTAGTTAGCTTCTATTTAGGGACATAGGATTTTTGCTGTGGTTGTCCATAAAGCACTTTCACATTCATAATCTCAATAGATCTGATTCTTACTGTCTTTGAAGATGATCACCAAGGCATCATCATTCCTACTTAGTAGTTAACCAAATTGAGGCCTTTAAAAGTGATTGACTTGCTTTAAGTTTCACAGTAAGTGCCAGAGTTGAGACTTGAGCTTAATCTCCTGTGTTCTTCTCCAGAATGCCTCATATACCTGGCTTCCTGTGGAGTCTGCCCTTAGGCATCTAAGGCAGAAATCTCATTATAATAAGGTCTTTTTGGTATTCAAGTAACTGAATCCTCTTGGATGGAGCCCAAGTCAGAACCACTTTATATCCTGAATTTGGCTCTGTGGCGAATAGAATTCATGACCAACAGTGGGGTTCACTCTATAAATATCATCTCTGAAAACCTGAGTGTGTAGATAGAGAACAAGGTATTTTATTGGGACAAGAGATTTTTTTCTTTAAAATTGTTGCTGAGATCCTGGAGAACAGAGGGACAGTCTTGCTACAGTACTTAACTGTGCTGTGCTTGCAAATCATTGACCTGATAATTTGCAGAATCCCCACTTTGGAAAGATTTGTTTTGGCGGAGACTGCAATTCTTTATTTGGAATTTGAGGCATTCCAGACCCATAA
The DNA here is from genome assembly GCA_963573935.1 of Arctocebus calabarensis. Taxonomy (NCBI): domain Eukaryota; kingdom Metazoa; phylum Chordata; class Mammalia; order Primates; family Lorisidae; genus Arctocebus; species Arctocebus calabarensis. The sequence continues at coordinate 6,612 of CAUYON010205125.1, read as the reverse complement.
GAATTGAGCTTGACAAGATATGCAGTTATATCCATCATTGCTCCTCCCTAAGCAGGGCAGCGGTGCTGGGGCCAGGGCTCAGGTGGGCGAGAGATCAGGGACCCCGGTTATGCTCCTGAGCTTGTGGCTGACTTGTATAATGTTGGGAAAACTACTTTTCTTTTAGGGGGGTTCAGTTTTTTCAACAGTCAAATGTTGAAATCCAAAGCACGTGTCATGAGAATAAGATGGAGTCAGACAGGCTAGGGTTACTTGATGTAGCTGGTCTGGTCTGACCTTCACCCCCTGTCTCCCATTCTTACTGTTTTGTAACTTTAACTCCCACCTTAAAGATGCCTGTCTTAAGTAGTTTGGGTGGATTGATTAAGGAGATTAACACTTGAATTGTAATGTTATATTAGGTCACTGAGTTATGCTGATTGTCATTTAAAATAAGGGTTAATGTGGGCTTTGAACTTTTATGTATAAAACTGTGATTTTGGGAATGGAAGAACAGAATGGTCTTGGAGAGGCTACTCTCACTGTTCTCCAGAATCACTGGCCTTCTGACAAATAAAGTTTGGTGGACCTATCCCTGTCTCTGCATATTGACAACAGTGACAGGTGGCTGGTAACAAGATTGGATTGGTCAGTGTGCTTCAAACTTTTAAAGCCAGGAGATTTTCCCCCTTCCCAGAGAATACTATCGAAACTTAGCATGTACAACTGGCAAAAGCGGAGGGGCTGGGGACTTGGAGCCCCTCTATGTTTCATAACAAGGACTAGAAATCTGAGGTGGAGGGCCAGCACAATAGAGTTTCCCCCTTTTTGAAAAGATTTGTTTTGGCAGAGATTGCAGTTCTTCACTTGGAACGTGAGGCATCCCAGACCTGCAAGAATTGAGCTTGACAAAATATGCAGTTACATCCATCATTGCTCCACGCTAAGCAGGGCAGCCATGCTGGGGCCAGGGCTTTGGTTTGTGAGAGACCCCTTTCACAGGTGCACAGAACTTTGAGGGTGTTTGCCCGACGGTTGTCTCCTTTGAACTTAATGTTGTATATTTAGGCGTTTGCGCAATGATCTTTCATGAAGCACTGATCATGTGGTATAGCTGAGGGACATAAAGAGAAAGAGAAGACCAGGAGAGCCCTCAAGGACTCATCTAAAGGAGGGAAGAGGCAGCTAAAAAAACCATTGCCCTTGCAGAACAGAGAAGCTTTAAGAGGGGTGTATACAAATGATGAGGAGAGACGAGAAAGGACTAGTCCCTTTTCCTGAAGAGGAAGGAAGGCATAGCTGGGGGGGGCTCACAGGATGAGCTTCCTGAGTAGGGAAATAGGGGCTGCTGCAGGCGGAGAAGACCCCGCAGAGGGGGCAGTGGAGGCCTAGGTGAGCAAGGTGCCTTGGAAGAGCCTCGGGAATCTGGCCTGGGGGAGAAGAGTACAGCTTACACGTGAGGTTGGGCTGCACAAAGGCACAGAATACAATGCCAAGTGTTGGGCCCCCGTTTCTCAGATGAAGGAAGGACCTTCGCTGAAGGCACAGTCACAAGTGAGGCACACACTGGGCCACAGAACTGCTGCCACCAGGGCTCTTTTTGCTACCCTGTGCTGCCTCCAGCAGGCCTGAGCCATGGCAGGCCCTGCGTGGGAGAGGCCTCTGGGCTGTTTATCCTGCTCCAGAGGGGCTGGCTCTGGCAAGGAGTGGAAGTGGGTGGGGTGGGGGCCGTGGAGGAGGGGAGGGGCCTGACAACAAGGGCTGCATTCAAGGCCTGCACTGGAGCGACCAGGAGAATGGAAAGCTACAGTCTGTTGGAGCCATCCAGCCTTGGCAAGGCACCCGGGACCTTATAAGGAAATGTTGTTCTGTCCCAGCCAGTGGGGCTGGGATGGAGCCCTGTGCCCACAGCACAGAGCTGCCCTTGTGGCAGTAGGCTGGGGGTGCCGCCACCCCTCCCCTGTGAGCAGGAGCTCTCTCAATGGGTCACTTCTGCAGTCTCAGCATTCCGGCTCAGCCCCACTGTGCATGCGGCCCCTGCTCCCTTCAGACCCTCCCACTCCTCCATCAGCCTGGGCTGATTAGAGGAGGGGAAAAAAACAAAACAAAACGAAGACTTGGCAGAGTTGCAGGCTTCATTGCTGCTTGATGCCGAATTATCTAGAAAAAGGTTCAGGTCAAATTCTCTCCTTCCTGAAGAATGCATGAGTGAGGGGATCCCTCGCTGGCCTCTTTCCCTACCCAGAACCCTCATCTCTTCTCTTCTCCTGTGACCAGAGAACTCCCAGCACCAAGCTCTGTCCAGTGTAGAAAGGCAGGCGGCTGAGAGGAGTGGGCAGGAGAAGCCCGCAGCGGGTGCCTCTTCCGCCTCCCGTGGGGAAAGCAAAACCATCGGAACACTCGTAGAAGGTGTCTCCTCCCCTCAGACACCTTTCGTGTGCCAAGCAGGCCAGAGGGCCTGGGAGACTGAGATGGGTGCAGAGGAAAAACACAGCCTGCCCACAAAGCACGGGAAGGTGCTCCTTGCGAAAGGACAGTCAGCATTAGTCAGCTGCTGGAGGAAGGGCCTTGCTATAGCACATGATGTGGGGAGATTTAAAATGTTGATCCCTAAGGGAACTCCCTGAACTTGAAATTGGAAGTTGGAGCAAAAAAGATGCTTAGTGTAGCCTTTTGCTTTGACTATTCATAGACACAGAGATGTGTGAAACTCTGGAGCTATAGGGAAATGGGTCAGCCGGCCGACTTTCCACCTACTGCTGAGATCTCTACAGCAAGCTTGGCGACCTTCAGTCAGCTGGTGCTTCCACAGTGACCATGAACTCAGTCCCTTAAGTCAGTCCATCCGTATCTGACCCCAAGGTGTCAAACATTATGGAGCACCTGGGTGTCCAAAGAGAAGCAAATAACAACAACAACAAAAAAACAGGAGGAAACTCCTGTTTCTATGGAATTTGTCATCCAGAGCAGAGTTATGACAAGTACACAATGGTCAAAATGCCTCAAGAACAACACAGAGAAAATGCTCTCAGAGCTAAGAGTAGGGAGAAATTCCTCTTGACTAGGAGTCCAAAACAGTGAGTGAGTAACAATCTAATAGCAGAAAAGCTAAGAGTTCAAAAAGTGACCTTTTGAGAGTTTAGTAAGTGGGGACTGGGGCGAGCAAGACCATGTGTGGGGAACGGGGGTGGCAGGTGTGTGCAACTGGGAAAGGTGGGATTGTGGTTTGGAAACAAGGGAACACCACTATCTGTAGGCCCAAAGCCAGAGGGAGGAGGTGATGGAGGTGACTGACAGCCGGGAGCCGCTGAAAGCTTTTGGGCATGAAAGAGGTGTGATTGGAGCAGTGATTTAGGAAGTGTGATCTGGTAGCAGGTGTAAGAAAGAGAGGTATCTTTTTTCCCCATTTTGAAGAAGTCAGGAAAGTGCTTATTTCCTGATGCAGAGATCTGAGCCTGTCATAGCCCCCTGCGGAGGCACTGAGGCCTGGCTCTCCAGAGGACCACTGAGACCCCAGGGTCTGAGCACTGCTGGGTCTTCTAAGCAACCAGTGACCCCTCCCCAGAAGATTAGGATTGGCCACTTTAGTTCACTTCTGTTTTTGCTTTAAAGCTTTTCTTACAAAAGCCATTCTGTTTAGATGTGGTTAAGTAACCTGATCTTCAGTCATTTTGGGGGGGAGGTTGTGAAAAATCACCCCGGGTTGAAAGGCACTTTGATGCTGCCTTATCTCAGGGAGCCTGTCCTTCCTAAGGTGTCCACTAAGTTACACATCTATACTGTCTCCCTCGTGCTGATGACACAGCATGGCATCCTACCCGGTGATCCCCTCTGTCCCTATGAAGACATTGTCATGACTAGGATCATGAGGCCTTGCAGAGTGCTTGGAAGGAGAGCAGGAATAACATCGCGCCCTTGAGGAAGATCCAAGGTGCCCTGGATCCTGAGAGGTTCCCTTGGTGTTCTAGACCTGGGTTTTTGGTGAGTCAGACTGTCCCACTGCCCAGCAAGGCCTGCGCAGCAGCAGCTGAACTTGAGCTTGTGAAGAACTTGAGCTTGGCCCTCACACCTGGCCCCGCCTCATGACCATAAAGGATTAAATCTGAGGGGTGATGGAGTGAATCTCAGCAGCAAATCTTGCTTTCCACTAACCTTTTCTTCTTTGATGATGCAAAGGCTGAGCCACAGGGCCACCGAGCTCCACTCACGGAGGAACTGGCCCTCCAATAGGTTATGGCTATCGTTCATTTTGAATTTTATCAGAAATAAATTCATTTCTTCGCTTTTAAGGAAATACAAGAGCATTTTGTGATGGGATCTTTTCTTAACTCTGAAGAGTGAATTTCAAATAACCAACTTACACGATGGCTAGCGTTCCGTTACGTGAAGCACAAATCTTTTCAATATCCCTGGACTTTTACGACCACTACCTGAATTACCTGCTGCCTAGCCTCAGTCTGCAACTCAGGGAAATGGTATTGGCAGAGCTCTTCAGTTTTTCATTTTACCAAATTATCCATTCATTATTCATTCATTTATTTGATTTGGTAATGCATAGCTTAAAAATTCAAAAAGTATAAAGGGAATACAATAAAAATCTTCCTCCTACCCTCTCCCTAACTGTCCTAATGTTTTTCCCCAAAGCAGGCCATGTTGCTATTTTTTTATTTTTGCAACTTTCCCCTCTGTGATGTTTTTACTGAACTTTTATCATCAAGAGCTTTTCTCATCTAGTAGACGTAGCTCATTCAAAAAGAAGCAAGCCTGTTTAAACAGAATTCTCCCGGGACAGTTGCCCTCATAGGTTTTCCTGCTCAGGGTGCTGAATCCTGTTATTTAGAGTCTCATTCTGTTGCTCAGGTTAGAGGGCAATGGCATTAACCTAGCTAACAGCAACCTCAAACTTCTGCTCAAGTGATCCTCTTGCTTCAGCCTCCCAAGTAGCTGGTGTCTGCCACAAGCCCCAGCTAGTTTTTCTATTTGTAGTAGAGACAGATCAAATTCTCAGAATTTGCTCTTGCTCAGGCTGGTCTCCAACTCCTGAGCTCAAGTGATCCTCCCACCTCAGCCTCCCAGAGTGCTAGGATTACAGGTGTGAGTGAACTATCATACCTGGCCTGATCCCTGATTTTAGACACCAGATAGACCTCACCTGGTCCAATCTCTGACGTTCTTTAGCCTGACCACTGAGGACAATTAGCTGAGGACGCCTGAGCTCACTCTCTGGAATGAGATGGAAATACTAGCTCCTGAATAATCTTAGAGAAAAACAAGTCAAACCGAGACTGTACATGAGTTCTGGTCCCAGTTAAGGATGAGAGTGTGGCGCATATGGCATCCGGGTGGCTAGAGGAAGTCTCGGAGGTGCCTGCATGCTCTTCTCCAGGCCACATCCTCTCGTTCCTTATGTCCTGACCTTTACTGAAATGCCCCTCAGTTTTTCTAGACCCTGGTGGACTGATCACAGAGAATTTCAGGTCTGTGCTTCTTTACTCCGGGACAGTAATGCTGCCCACTGACGCTGCAGCAGCTCGCTAATCACGCAGGGGCGCTGTCTGCCTCCCTGGTGATGCCGTAGCCTCGCCGGCTCAGTGATCATGTGGGAGGTGCATTTTCTCAGTAAGGATCAAGATTCACCCTTCCTGACAGCTCTGGTCCCCACACGCTGTTTGCTGGGAAGGTCTTAAGCCTTTTAGGTGGAAAGAGTCTCTTCCTGATTAGAGTTCAAACTGAAAATGAATCCTCCAGGTGTAAACTCCAGGACACTTCCAACACAGCATCCTTAAACATCTCCCAAGCAACAGCAGCCTGCAACATTTTTGTTTAGCCATCTCATGCCCAATATCTTGTGGGTTTACTTATACAAGGTTCTACACGGTAAGTGGGGTAGGAGCAAGTCAGCACAGACAGAACTGTAAATACCTTGATAGTGACACACAAATGCAATTTAACTTGGTAGGGAAAACAGATGCATGCAAACAGCTGGAAGGATGCAAGTTTGAACCTACTGAAATCCTAAGACGACGATACAAAAGATAACATTAAGAGCAATTTACCGATTCAATGCCATCCCTATTTCCCAACATCCTACTTTCAAGGCCTGGAAAAAATGACTCTGCGCTTTGTATGGAACCAGAAAAAACCCCGTATAGCTAAGGCAGTTCTTGGTAATAAAAACAAAGCTGGGGGGATCACCATACCAGATTTTAGGCTGCATTATAAGGCCATAGTGGTCAAGACAGCATGGTACTGGCACAAAAATAGGGACATAGATACTTGGAATCGTACAGAAAACCTGGAAATGAAACCAAGAACTTATAGCTGTCTAATCTTCGATAAACCAAACAAGAGTGTTCCCTGGGGGAAAGACTCCCTATTCAATAAATGGTGCTGGGAGAATTGGATATCCGTACGTAAAAAACTGAAACTGGATGTGCACCTTTCTCCTCTTACAAAGATTGATTCGAGATGGATAAAGGATTTGAATTTAAGGCATGAGACGATGAAAATCCTCAAAGAAAGAATTGGAAAAACATTGGAAGACATTGGTCTGGGGAAAGACTTTATGAGGAAGACTGCCATGACAATAGCAACAACTGCAACAATAAACAAATGGGACTTAATTAAACTGAA
>CAUYON010205119.1:0-16375 GCA_963573935.1 Arctocebus calabarensis | reverse complement strand
AAGTGATATTTACATTCTTTTTTTTTTTTTTTTGAGACAGAGCTTCAAGCTGTCACCCTGGATAGAGTGCTGTGGCATTACAGCTCACAGCAACCTCAATTCCTGGGCTCAAGCGAGTCTCCTGCCTCCGCCTCCCAAGTAGCTGGGACTATAGACACCCGCCACAACGCCTGGCCATTTTTTGGTTGCAGCCGTCATTGTTGTTTGGCGGGCCCAGGCTGGATTTGAACCCGCCAGCTCAGGTGTACGTGGCTGGTGCCTTAGCCTGTTGAGCCATAGGCGCTGAGCCGTGATATTTACATTCTATTTCAAACAGTGACCAAATGAAATGGGGAACACTTTTATTACAATTTCATATGCAATCTTTGTATGGATGTGTTGCACATACTGAAAAGTTCAAAAATCATAAGCATATAGTTCAGTGAATTAACAGTCACACAGTCAAGACATAGAACATTATAAGAACCCCAGAAACCTTGGAGGGGAGACATGTTTTAATGGATGACATATAATAATTGTTAGGTTAAATCATATGAAATTGCTAATATTTGATCATTTTTAACTTAAGAAAAGTTTGATATGGATCAATCTAATAGGTTAAGAAGGTAAAAAATGGTGAAATTGAAGTAAACTACTCTCCCCTTGAAGCTTGTTCACGTTCATCCATTTACATGGGGCAAAGGGGGGCATCCAAGAAATGGAATAGGCCACGCACTTAGGTAGGCCTACCTTATCTTCCTCACAGAGTCAGTACTCCTTCTGGAGTATTTTCTAATCCTCGGGTGTCTAGTTTCACATGTCAAGTGACGACACTTTTATTATTTTTGTTATGGAAATGATTACAGTTTACTAAATTTCTCTGTTTAAGTCTTCGTTTTCAGCACCAATTTTTCTCCCACATATTTTGATACCCTTTAAAATCGCTACCCCTGAGAGCGATGGGTAGATAAGAGTAAAGGAATGGAATGTTACTGCATTAAGGCATAGCAATAAAGGATTTCTAGGGCATGTTTGAAATTATAAAAAATCTTTATAGAGCCATTTGGAGATTATTGTTTGTTTTTCTTGTTTCTGTTGTGTGTTTTTAACCTGCCCTACTCGGGTCATATTGTTATATTCACCCAAAGATTCTCTAGATGATTCTAAGATTTGCTTTTAAAAATTTAAAAATGTGAGAGACCTAAAAAAAAATCAGATTTCATAGAAGGAAAAGGAGATGTTAACATTCATTTGGCAAGTAGACCAACTATTAATAGCTGATGAAATACTCACTTCAGGGCGGTGCCTGTGGCTCAAGGGGGTGGGGTGCTGGCCCCATGTGCCGGAGGTGGTGGGTTCAAACCCAGCCCCAGCCAAAAACTGCAAAAAAAAAAAATATATATTATTCATTAAAAAAAAAAAATGGGCTTGGTGCCTGTGGCTCAACGGGCTAAGGCACCAGCCATGTACACCTGAGCTGGTGGGAACCGGACCCACCAAACAACAATGATGTCTGCAACCAAAAAAAAAAAAAAAAATGGCCGGGCATTGTGGTGGACACCTGTAGTCCCAGCTACTTGGGAGGCGGAGGCAGGAGCTTGCTTGAGCCCAGGAATTGGAGGTTGCTGTGAGCTGTGATGCCACAGCACTCTATCCAGGGTAACAGCTTGAGGCTCTGTCTCAAAAAGAAAAAAAAAAGAAATATTATTCATTTCTAGGATAAATTAGGAGGCCCAGAACTTATAAATATTAGATATTTACAAACATTTTTAAAATTTTGCAACCTCTTACCCTTGCTTCACTTGGTGTCACTAAGCTAGCTCTGATGTAAATAACTGGGGAACCCTTTAACAAACTGCTTTCTGATTTCCATAAACAAATGGAGACCGTTAGCACATTCGGATTATTAGCCAGAGTGCCTGCAAGAGGGTGCCCCTCGGGCTGAGCTGCCCACTTCCCCTATTTCTCCAGGGCCCTCACTTGCCCTGGAATCACTCTGAAGATATAATCCTGCAATCTTAGTGTCAAGACTCCCAATTCACTCATCATCCCCAACCATGTACCAGGAAAGATTTGGTTTTAAGCCTGTTGAAGAATATCTTCCTTCTTAGGAATGACAGTGTGCTCACCTTACAGGAGAAGAGTCTTTTGCCCATTTTTCCAGTCACGAGATGATCTGAGTCCTTGTTAGAGTTCCTCAAATCTTGATTATAGTCCCTTCGCCAGAGCTGTGTTGATGTCAGCCCCCTCACACCTGTAACTAAAGGATAATGAAATGGAAGCTTTGCTGGGAGCACGGTGGGTCGGGAGGGAGGTGAGGGAATCCCAGTACTGCTGTGCTTAGGTTCAGATTTTTCAATCATTCCAATCCCCATTTTACAGTGTATTATTGTACCTTTTAATCCATCAGTTGTGTGGGAAGCATTCATTTTACTCTATATTTTTTCCTTTTAATTTCTTGGTGTTTTTCTTCCCTCTTCCTGGGTGTAACGTTTTCACGCACAGATGTCTCCTCGCTCTGCCCGGCGACGTTGGTCCATACAAGCAATTAACGACTTCCCGGTACTGTGCGCTGTGCAAATACTCTCCTTGACTAATCCTGTCTCTACCCAAAGGCCCAAGAATAAAATGCCACCTGCCTGGCTTTGAGGAACCTGAAATGACAGGCTGGCTGGTTTTCGGGACCAGCAATAATAAATTTCTTGCTGGGGGGAGTTCAGGCACCAAGGACAGCCTTCTTGTTCAATCAGGAATTTGCAAATGGGTTAACATTATTAAGGATCCTGAATGGCCTTTTTTGCAAATGAAACTTTATACTAGATTTCTGGGGAAGAACCCTAATGATATGCTGTTTGCTCACCTGATTTCACTTGGAGCATTTGTATAATTTTTTAGAGCTTTCAAAAGCCTCCTTTGGCATGGGGGGAGCAGAGGAAGATATAAGAGGCTTCTACCATTTGCCTCTGTTTTTATAGCCTTGATCTAGTTCAGAGAGGGAGGTGCCCACCTGCTTCATTGGCATGACAAATTTGGAATTTTCTGGAACAAATTTTTTCCTTACTATCAGTTTTTTGCATTGACAATAAAACTCTGCTGTGGACATCCTCCCTTCCTTTTCTTTCTTCCGTACTCACTCCTGTTGGCCATTTCCCCCTCTTCTGTCTTCCTCTCCCATCCCCTTCATGTTTTAGTAATGCCAAGATGACCTCAAGCTGTGTAAGTCATCCTTGAGTCTTTGTATGTAAGGAATATTTAGGGGAATACTCCTACAGCCTATTCATATAAAAACGTCTTGAAATCAGGAGCCCTGATGAGCACATACCACTGCTGCCAACAACTTGTAGGTGAAGCCACTAGCGTGGACGGACGCCTTGCCTTAAAAAGCCTGTCCTAGCCAACCGACTGCTGAATTTCCACTCATTGTCCTGAAGTCCCTGCTATTTAAACAAGAACTCGTTTTGACGGACTGCCCACTCTGCTGATTGTGCATTGCTGACGGGGTTGCTGCGAAGCAGTTGGTGGCTTATTCTTGGGCTGTTTTTACATTCAACCCGTATATTGGCATTGATGTTGCCTCTGATTGTAGCAGTAATACTGTGGTACAGTCGCAAGCTGGCTGTTGGTTGTCATTTCAGTGCTATTTACACCAGTGCTTCCCTCTCACTCCACCCGTCCCCTTTCTTCCCTGTCCTCTTTGCCATAACTCCATGAACCCTTCGTGGTATGTTCAGAGGAGCATCCCGGTACTCATCATGTATTAATTTGTCTGTCTTGCTTTGCCTCTCTTCCCTTAATCCCTTCTCATGAAATCTGTGGGGACGGGACATTTTCTGTTTGTGGAGCATTGAAAAGACTTAGGAAAGATGCAGAGTCCTCTGCTTCCCAGAGGTACCAGTTTTACTGCACAGAAAATTATCTCCATTTAAGCTCATTAGAGTGGGACTGGAGCAATGCAGACTGCAGAGGGCCTTTTAGACCATAGTACCTTCCCTCACTCAGAAAGATTAACCACATTTTAACTTGATGTGTCATTGTTCCTCTGGAACCAAAGAATCCCCAAAGAAACCTGTGCGTGATCACCTGATAGTTGTACATTCGAGAGAGAGTCCTAAAATTGCCAGCAAGATAGTAAGTGGAAAAATAAGTCTTAGGAGAGGTGTAGATGGGATGCGAACTCTTTAATTGCCAAAGCACTGGGTTCAAACCTGGCCAGGGCCTGCTAAACAACAATGACAATAATAATAAAAAAATAGCTGGGCATTGTGGCAGGTGCCTGCAGTCCCAGCTAATTGGGAGGCTGAGGCAGGAGAATTGCTTAAGCCTAGGAGTTTGAGGTTGCTGTGAGCTGCAGTGCCATGGCACTCTACCGAGGGCAACATGATGAGACTCTGTCTCAAAAAAATAAAAATAAATAAAACAATTGACCAACAAATTAAAAAACAAATGCCGAAACTATTTTGTGGCCCCTTAAAAATTTTTTATAGTATTTTGTATTAATTATTTTGCTAGATTAAAAAAGCTAATATTGCTATCTCATAATTGCTTTAACAGTTTGATTCCTGGTGGCAGCTATAATTAGGGTGATCCTGCGTTAGGGAACCTTATTCTGGTGTAGGCTGAAAGGCAGCTGAGTGAGGTTGCGTAAAGCACTCCCTAGAGATCCACTGTTGCAGATCAAATAGAATCACGTAGAAGCCTGGTGTCTCCAGAAGTCCCAGGAAAGACACACTGTGATTTCCATAATTTAGTGAAGGATGACTGCAGAAACTTGTCAGAGACCCCTCTCCTTGCATTTTCGTCAAGTATTTATTGACAGGTTATACTGGTTTGTTTCTACTGCTCTCCATAACCCAAAGCTGCCAACCAGGGAAGAGTCCTAAGATATCTCTTTGGACTTTGAGTTTTCTGCTGTCTAAATGTGCCTGATCCTAACAAATGCAGAAAAGGAGATTAAGCCATCTGAGGCACAGACTGTCAACCCCGACCTGAAATATGGCATCTTGGCCTAAATGTGGCCCCAGACACTCAGCCTAGCAGAACATAGCCACAGGGCTCAGCAGAAAAGTGACCAAAACAGTGAGCAGTTGTAGGAGGTGTTGGGCGGGTATCATTAGAGTCAGACAGGGATCTTCTCACATGCAGAAATGGGTTCATTAAAAAAGGGACCCAACTATTGACATATTATTAACAGGTACCTTAGTCGGGATTTAATTGTTTTTTTTTTTAGTCCAAAGTCAAACACTGATAATCAAGTTAAGAATGAGTTTAGAGGCTCGGCACCTATACCTCAAGTGCCTAGGGTGCCCGCCACATACACCAAACAACAATGCAATTACAACTACAACCAAAAAATAGGCGGGCATTGTGGTGGGCACCTGTAGTCCCAGCTACTTGGAAGGATGAGGCAAGAGAATTGCTTAAGCCCAGGAGTTGGAGGTTGCTGTGAGCTGTGACGTCACGGCACTCTACTTGGGGTAACAGCTTAAGGCTCTGTCTCCAAAAAAAAAAAAAAAAAGAATGAGTTTAGAGCCCAGCAGGCCTGTCTGAGCTCTTTTTTTTTTTTTTTTTTGCCAGGGTTGGGTTTGAACCCACCACCTCTGGCATATGGGACCAGCGCCCTACTCACTGAGCCACAGGCACTGCCCCTGTCTCAGCTCTTAGGACTGTGACCTTGAGTCAGCCTCATCCTCACTTGTAAAATGGGGACGATATCCCCATGTCCTAGAGCTGTGGTAAGGTTCATGCTAGCGCACAGTGAGTAGGAGCTAATATTGACAATCCCAAGTCAAACATTTGTACACTTGAACTTGTGTCATTGGTAAGTTTCCAGAAGAGCTTGTCTACTTGCAAATGGGCCACTTTTGGCATGTGGAACTTAATGTAATTAATAACGTGTTTTTATTAGGTTTGCTTTAGAAGTCAGGATGTTGTGGTTATTTTTATTTTCAATGCTGAAAGCTAGTAGACATCATCCTTCAACAGGCCACAGGCTTCCGTTTATTTTTGCTGTGTAGTTAAACAGAGCTATAATGAGTGTTCAATTGCCTAAGTGCTTCTCATTTCTCTTTGTAATAAGGAGCCAGAGTGACTGCCTGACGCAGTGTTCGGAAGCCTTCCAGCCGACCTGGAAGACCATATAGGTGGATCATATTCATTCCAGGAGGCATCATTTTAGTGTAGATTTTTTTTCAAATCCAGTATGCTAAGTCTCATTTAAGATAACCAATTACATGGGACCTATGGAGAGGTCTTTTCCTGGGATTTTTTAAACTCTTAGAAACCCGATTAAAAACCATAGTGAGGCTCAGCGCCTGTGGCTCAATGGGCTAAGGCGCCAGCCATGTACTCCTGAGCTGGAGGGTTCGAATCCAGCCCAGGCCCACCAAACAATAATGATGGCTGTAACTCAAAAATGGCCAGGTGTTGTGGCAGGTGCCTGTAGTCCCAGCTACTTGGGAGGCGGAGGTAGGAGACTCGCTTGAGCCCATGGGAGTTGGAGGTTGCTGTGAGCTGTGATGTCACAGTACTCTATCCAGGGTGACAGCTTGAGGCTCTGTCTCAAAAAAAAAAAAACATAGTGAAACAAGTATGTGCCTTGTACCTTCCCCGTTCTATTTAAGCCTTTTGTGCTATTCCCTGTCACTGCAGGGTAGATACAGGTGACATTGCCCTCCCTAAACTGGCTGTATCATAGTATTCAGTGCAAGTGTCACTACACCTGTCTTAGGTCAGTGAACTGCCTGGCTCCAGCCCATTCTCACAGGTGGTTTGCTCTTTAACATATTCTCCCCTTATTTGTACCCATGTCAGGATGCTGTGGCTAAGAGGATAGTATTTTTGTGAGTTAGCACATAATTCTTTAGGAAAGAACTAGGGCAAGTAGATGATGGAAGGTCTATCCTGCAATAATGGATTAAGCATCCCCTTTTATTGCAGAATAATGACTTGGGCATTGATAAGCAATAAATAGTAATTGAGTTACTTCTTAAGAAGTATTTGACATAAGGTTTATATTCTTGATTTCCTAATAAATTATGAACTACTAAGAACAAAAAGTAATTGGCAGCATAGCATATGTACTTATAAATGATGAGAAACAATTCATAGATACTTCCACTAAACTTTGTTTACCTGCCCTGAACTAAGTCCAGGTGTCCTGGATTTAGTAGGTTCCAAGATACACAATAACTCTATTATTATGTTGCATGGGGCAACTTTGGAATTAAATGCTTCATCAATGGTCAGGAATGCCTTGCTAGGACAAGACTGATTCATGGGAGAGTGACTGTACAAAAGTCACTTACAAAAAATGAGAATATTGGTTTAGTGCCTGTGGCTCAACAAGCTAAGGTGCCAGCCACGTACACCTGAGCTTGCGGGTTCAAATCCAGCCCCAGCCCACCAAACAACAATGATGGCTACAAACAAACAAACAAAAAAACGGCCGGGCGTTGTGGCGAGCGCCTGTAGTCCCAGGTACTTGGGAGGCGGTGGCAGGAGACTCGCTCGAGCCCAGGAATTGGAGGTTGCTGTGAGCTGTGATGCCACAGCTCTCTATCCAGGGTGACAGCTTGAGGCTCTGTCTCAAAAAAAAGAGAGAATATTTGTGAGTAATCCAAATAATGATCTAATTTAAATTCCTCAACTCAGTGTTTATATACATTCATAATAATTCATGTTTTGAGATTGCACTTTTCAGCTTACACAGTTTGTACCCATGCCTTTTCATTGTACGCTTATTAAACTTGTGAAATTGGCACAACAGAGCTTATGATTAGCCACAGATTATCAGTGAGCAAGGAAAAAATGACACGTGTGAGACTGCACTCATCACAAATAAGAGACTCTCCCGGGCTCATGATGAGGCACTACACGTGGCAGTAAGACCAGTAAGCTGTGGCTTTCTGACTCCACAGTTCAGGTCCCTTCCACTAGCAGCTCCCTGTGCCTCGTTTGTTAGTGAGCGTGCCACTCCTTCTTGAGTTAAATCTCTTTGATGACCGCCTATTTAACTTCTGGCATTAAAGTAAAATAGAATATTGCTCCACTGACGGGCTGTCATTTTGAAAATTCCAGGTGGGGCTGTGCTCTGATAATTTGTTTTCCAGGACATCTCTCATTTCACACGTGCAGGCTGCTCACACACACAGCCACTTCTGGGTGAGACTCTGGGGAAATGGGACACTTGGTCATTACCTTCTGTGTTCACACACAAGTCCCTTGATTCAAATACTTTTGACATTCGCAAGTGATCCCTTTTTTAGAAACAATTCAAATCTACTAGAAAAGCTGGGTAATTCTCAAGCTGCTAAGTTCCTCTGTCTTCCTGTTATAGATTAAGGTTTGCAGAGCCCACACTGCTGGGTCTGAATTACATTTACAATAAATCCTGTTGAAACCGAGAAGAAAAATCTTTGATTAGTTTCAGGCAAGAACTTTGAATCTACTAATGAACTCAACCTAAAAATTGTTCTTCTCCCACAATTTTGGGGTCTTTACTAACTTATTTATCTGCCATCCTAAAAATTAATTCATTAACCCTGGCTTCCTGGTATCTATTTTTGAGCACCTGAAGAATATAACCCTATAGTAGGTGCTTATTTTCCTGTTAGGATTTTGAATCAAGAGCTCAATGCCCTTTGTTATCCTTTTATTTCCTACAGATGCTGATTCCCATAATTGTGGGCATGATGTAATTTAGAGTCTCTGCAAATTGCCAATGACCCAAATCTGATGTGTTCTGCAGCTGTAGGTCTTCACTTGTCATAAGTCCCCATTAGTTATAACTTGTCATCTCCCCCAGAAATCACGGCGGTGGAAAAGTAAGCGTGAGGGGTCGGACTCTGGCAATCGGCAGATCAAGGCGGCTGGGAAGGTCATCATCCAGGACATCACGTGCCTCCTTCCTGTTCACAAATCCCTAGGAGAACTGTACATGTAAGTATGACTTAATGTATACTTACAAGCCTGTAGCCCCACCTATTGGGGAGGCTGAGGCAGAAGGATCTTTTGAGGCCAGGAGTCTAACCTGGGCAACATAGGGAGACTCCATCTCTTAAACAGAAAAAAATGTTTTTAAGTATGCTGCAATTAACATTTAGCCATGATTAGCAAATGTTTTTTTCTTTTTTAAGTGTTGGAATTCAAAAAGCAGTTTTAGGGGAAGCCCAGCAAATTAGCTTTCTATTGCTGGTAATACATTACCGCAAACAGGGAAGCTTCAAATAGCTGTCATTTATTATCTCGCGATCTCCATGGGTCAAGAATCTGGGCATGGCTCTGCTGGGTCCTTGCTCAGGTTCTCACCAGGCTAAAGTCATGGTGTTGGCCGGGCAGTGGTTCCGGTGCTCAGGTCTCTCCTCCAGGCCCATTTAGGTTGTTGGCAAAATTCAGTCCTTGTGGCCATGGGACTCTTCCGTGAATTTCATCTTCCTAGAGGCCAGCAAGAGTGGCTCATACCCACTTCATCTTCTTTCTCAGCCCTCGCCTGATTAGGTCAGGCACACTCAGGACAGCCTCCCCTTTGATGAAGCCAGAGTCAACTGCTTAATAACGTAGTCATGGAAAAGTGACATTCTGTTGGTGTTCACCAGTGTGTCCACGTTCAAAGTAAGGGTATTATACAAGGCACACATGGTAGGGTGCAGGAAGCTCGGAGACCGTCTTAGAACTTCACACCTCGTATGAAAAACAGATAAGAGCAGAGCTGTTTGGAGTTGAAGGGAGGTGAGCGGTGAGTGACCAGCATGCAGAGGCTGGTTCTTCCTCAACTTGAACTCATAATAGAAAGTATTTGTTTTGTCGTATGTGTGTTCCTACTCTTTAGGAACCACAGTCTTGCACATATTTAAATCCACATTTATTCAACCATCAAACCCTGGGAACTCCACAGACAAGCTGGCTGGCAAATTGGTATTTGAATATGGTCTCCTCTGCCCACATCAAAGAGGTGAGTAGTTTCACCTTCTGGAACTCCGAGCTGTGTTAACATCAGCTCTAGTTAAACTTTTCTTCCAGGTCAGGTAGGAAGGGAATGCACGGCCAACACAGAATAAAACATTTTAGCTGACAATGAAAAGGCTATTCTTGGTCTGTGTGTTAAGCCAGGAGTCATTGATTTAGGCAGTTAGACTAGAAACTTTTTTATTCTTTTTAAAAATTTCAGATTGAACGTGAATGATATTCAGGAAACATGTCAGAAGAATGCCACTTCTGCCTTGCTTGTGGGAAGAAAGGATCTGGTCCAGGTATTGTACATTCCTTTTGCTGGAGATCAGGATTCTTCTTTAAGAGCAAGTTGTTTTCACTTTGTAATTATGGTTTTAGCAACCTCTTGAAGGTGTGCCTGCTGTTGTGTAACTCCTTTGCTATTTTCTTTGCCAACCCATAGGGCTAGAGCAGCTTTCCAAAGCCCCTAGATGCGTTTTTCTTACTAGTGCTTAGTTGGGAAGGTCTAAAGCATTACTGACGGCTGCGCAGTGGCTCATACCTGTAACCCTAGCACTCTGGGAGACCAAGGAAAAAGGATTGCTTGAGCTCAGGAGCTCAAGACCAGCTTGAACCAAGAGCAAGACCCTTTGTCTACTAAAAATAGAAAAAATTAGCTGGATGTTGTGGCAGGTGCTCGTAGTCCCACCTAGTTGGAAGGCTGAGGAAGGAGGATCCCTTAAGCCCAGGTTGCTGTGAGCTGTGTGACTTCATAGCACTCAACCCCAGGGTGACAAGAGTAAGTCTCTGTCTCAAATAGGTAGATAAATAAATAAACTAGGAAAATGTAAAGCATTTACTGAGTATTTTTATTAGTCTCCTTTCTGTTCCAGTAACATGGTGATTGTCACATACCTAAATGTGAACGTCTGTATCTTTGCCATTTGCACCCTCCATTTTTTTTTAACTTTTCAAAATGCTTCATTTCATAAAAGGTTTATTTAGCAAAGTATTCCTTTATAGGTGTTCATTTTAAAGATGGGATTTAGTGGCACCTGTGGCTCAGTGAGTAGGGTGCTGGCCCCATATACCAAAGGTGGTGGGTTCAAACCCAGCCCCGACCAAACTGCAACAACAACAACAAAAATAGCCGGGCGATGTGGTGAGCACCTGTGGTCCCAGCCACTCAGGAGGCTGAGGCAAGAGAATCGCCTAGGCCCAGGAGTGGGAGGTTGCTGTGAGCTGTGTGATGCCATAACACTCTGCCGAGGGCAATAAAGTGAGACTCTGTCTCTACAAAAAAAAAAAAAAAAAGTAATAATAATAATTTTGGCTCAGCACCTATGGCTCAATGGACTGAGGCGCAGCCACATACACCTGAGTTGGCGGTTTCGAATCCAGCCCTGGCCCACCAAACAATGACAGCTGCAACCAAAAAATGGCCAGGTGTTGTGGCAGGTGCCTGTAGTCCCAGCTACTTGGGAGGTGGAGCAAGAGACTCGCTTGAGCCCAGGAATTGGAGGTTGCTGTGAGCTGTGTTGCCACAGCACTCTATCCAGGGTGACACCTTAAGGGTTTGTCCCAAAAATAAATAAATAAAATAAAAATAAATTTGTGATTTAATATTATAAAAATTTAAATTTCCTTCATCTTTGTAGGAACACAGCAATATATTAAAGCAAACTATTTCTGTATTGTTTTGATTAACAGCTTTATTGAGACACAGTCCACATACCAGGAAATTTACCCACTAAAATGTACCATTCAGTGGCTTTTACTGCATTCAAAGTTATGTGACCATCACCACAAACCGTTTTAGAACATTTTCATCATCCCCAAAAGAAACCCTGAAACCCCCAATTGTCACCCCTTAAGTGACAACCACTAATCTACGTTCTTTCTCAATTGCACTCTTATTCTTCAGCACGAGGATTAGAGTGAGCAATAGAAACTGCCAGCTGTTGTTCTGTCAGCTCAGTTTTCTCCCTTATCACCCTCTAAATGAATCAACGCTAAGGTCTGTCCTTGATTTTTATCAGATTAAAAAATCCCTAACATTTCCATTTGTCTTCTAACAAACTGTCATGTCTCTGCCAAAAACCTTTTGGGAGAAGTTCAGTGATACATTCCATCTGTTCTGTTTCTGTTAAGGACCCAGCTACCTAGGCTCTGGGGATGCTAAGAAGGCAGCAGGAAGCAGTAGAAAGTTCAGGGCGGGACTGACGGCAGAGGCATAGACGCAGTTGGACTTCCTAGCACAGGGACATGAGGCGAGTTATTTTGGAGTGTTTCAGCCTCTGTGTGTTTGTAAGCTGAGAACCTTAAGAATAATTACCTCATAGGGTTGGTGAGAAGTGGGGCAAATGCAATACTAAGGTCAATGTAAGGTTCATTTTCTGGAAAAAAATATTCTTTGAGGAAAAATTACTTCTAAAGTCTTTTTATTTATTTTATTTTATTTTATTTATTATTATTATTATTTGCAGTTTTTGGCCAGGGCTGGATTTGAACCCGCCACCTCCAGCATATGGGGCCAGCGCCCTACTTCTTTGAGCCACAGGTGCCACCCTTTAAATAGTACTTGGGTGTATTTTTCAAGTACAATTGGTGCCACATAATTTCACTGGTGTTGCATGTCTGATGTTTCTCTATCTGTTCTGCAGTGGTTTTGTTTGCTTATTCTTTCTTCTTAGATTAGGAACGCCTCCATTCTTAGATTAGGAACGCCTCCATTCTTCCTTTTGAGCTTCTAAGAGTCTAGTGTAGCGTTTTTCAGTTATTGAGCATACAGTGAAGTGTTGCTACTTAAAAATATTTTCCAAAAGTATTCAATCATTAAAGGTTTTGAGGGGATGGGGGCTTTGTTTATGACATGGTGAATTTACTGTGTGCCTTGGATTTCACACTTAATTGAGTATTAGTTTCTCTTGATGATTCTAAACCCCATGATATTTTAAGTTTGAAGGTTTTCCTCGGATTTAGCATCAACAGAAAGAGAGACAAATCTGTTTTGCCATTTTTTTTTCTTTGCAGTATTTGGCCAGGGCTGGGCCTGAACCCACCACCTCCAGTACATGAGGCTAGCGCCCCACTCTTTTGAGCCACAGGTGCCGCCATATTTTCCCTTTTTTTTTTTTTTTTTTTTGCAATTTTTGGCTGGGGCTGGATTATAAACCTGCCATGTTTTGCCATTTTTTTAAGCTTCAGAGAGTACTAAATCTTTTATAATGAAGGCAACAATGTTTTTTACTATTTGGGTAAAGAAAGATCTTAAACATAATATAGAATTTTTTTTTTTTTTTTTGTAGACACAGAGTCTCACTTTATCGCCCTCGGTAGAGTGCTGTGGTGTCACAGCTCACAGCAACCTCCAACTCCTGGGCTTAGGCAATTCTCTTGCCTCAGCCTGCTGAGGAGCTGGGATTATAGCTGCCCGCCACAACTGGCCTGGCTATTTTTCTGGGTTTTGCAGTTCAGCTGAGGCTGGGATTGAACCTGCCACCCTCGGCATATGGGGCCGGCGCCCTACTTGCTGAGCCACAGGCGCCGCCCAATATAGAACGTTTTTTTATTTCTCCCTGCCAACCCAACTCACTAATGAAGCAGCAGAAAATGTGATATGAGTCAGTGGTTAAATAGAAGACCTTTTCAAATGAGCACACTGTGTCATGTCTCCAAAGTTTAATGAAAGTTTTTAAGGCCAGTGTTTCTCAAACCTTACATAGTGTATGTACACAGTCCCCTCAGGATCTTGTTAAACTTTAAATTCTGACTCACTGGGTCTGAGTGGGGCCTAAAATTATGCATTTCAGTAAGCTTCCGGCTTTTGCCGCCCTCAGAGTGGCAAGGCGTGAAATTGTGTCTGAGGTTCCTGTTCCCGTGCTCATCAGTTGAGTTTGTGTGTCTCCCTGCTCTGTCTAGGTCTGGTCCCTGGCTACGGTAGCTACAGATCTGTGCCTTGGTCCAAAGTCTGATCCAGATCTGGAAACACCCTGGGCTCGGCATCCATTCGGTCGACAGCTGCTGGAGTCACTGTAGGTTTTGGGAACTAAAAGCGAGGAAAATGAGGGATGGCAATTTTAGGTCTGTAAACAGAGTTCAGAGGCCTGAAGAATGAGCAGGATCTTTCCTTTTAGTGCTGAAATAATTTCTGTGTGGAACTAACTTGTTATTACAGAAGGAGCTGTACAACATTTGTCTTTTATAAGATTTGAAATCCCTAAGACTCGTGTGTCCTTTAGAGATTCATGCTTTAGTTCAGAAATCATATCAGTCTGAACCCAGGAGTTTGAACTCTTAAAATACTAAATTTCTTCTTGGGAGTTGTAGGGTCTTACCCCTAAGGACAGATTAGAGAAGTAACTGTTGACATTCCTGTTTGCCAAAGGCGGTGATGCTCCCACCGTGTTAGGCAATTCGTAAGAACATTATTACACTGCAATTATTACGACTTATTACACTGCAATATGATAAGTGGGAATTACACTATACAAAATAATCTAACCCCAAGTTAAATCACTTGACTCTCCATAATATGGCCGCCCAGGGCTTTGGGAGAGAAACTGTACTTTTTCAGGCTGTGGTTTGCTTTACTCACACCTTGAGGCCAGACCTGGGACATGGACTCAAGCACCCCTTGCTTCAACGTTATTGCTGGGATGATAAAGCTTGTTTTGTACTTCATGCAAGGCTCAAATAAGTGAGTGTGAAAATACAAATCCTACGCTGTACATGGTAGGAAGGTGTCAGTAACTTATTCTAGCACAAAGGCAAAGTCCCTTCGATCCCTTACTCATCTTTTCACATGATGGTCCTAAAACAACAAAGGTGATAAGAGTGCTTAAAACGTAAAACTATTCCTTGTTCTCATTTAATAGCTTTTGTTTGTGATTCCATCTCCAGTGTCCGTTACGTATGATGGTGACAGGGTTCTCTCAGCACCTTCGTGTAGCTTTAAGTTATATGAATGATGTATAATAGGAGCCCCCCAAAAAGCAGTGTGACTTTTCCTTGGGGAGACGGAGAGAACATGTATTACCTCACTCAGGTATTAGGTTAGTTCTGTTTAGCTCTTGGAAAAGCCATGTCTGGATGCTAATCAGAAGCTTTCAGATGCGTTATCTAGAGCATTTATAATTGTTATAAATTATAAATGCAATATATAACATTTAACAATTATATATATAACCATATAACAATTTATATTGTTTGATGCCTTATAATCTAAAAGAAATCTAGCCAAATTCAAAGTAGGTCAAACCACTTTGAATCTGTAGAAAATCCCAAATTGTGGGGGGCTTAAGAGGTCTCCCATCCCATGGCAGGAACCCGCCATGACTGGTAGTTGTCCGTCCTTGACCCCTGCTCATGACTTTCCTCTGTCTTGCCCTTCAGGTTGGCTCATTATTGCCGGCTCCGGGATGTGCAGACACTGGCCATGCTCTGCAGTGTGTTTGAAGCCCAGTCTCGGCCCCAGGGAATACCAAACCCCTTTGGGCCTTTTCCTAACCGTTCCTCTAATCTTGTGGTGTCCCACAGTCGATACGTAAGTTTGCGGTTTTCTGGCTCATGTCTGATTTTGCCTTCCTGTGACCCTTCATGTGGAACAGTATTCTGATGCCAGTCCTGTTTGTTCTCATCCCACCTCCAGCCCAGCTTTACCTCCTCTGGCTCCTGCTCCAGCATGTCAGACCCAGGGCCCAACACTGGTGGCTGGAACATAGGTGGGTTGGTGTGGAAGTGACTTAGCCCATGTTGGATTTTTTGTGCTGCGGACGAAATCAACTTGCTGTGTGCAAGTTGTTAATATATCATCTTTCTTTGATGCTTATTCTCCATATTTTTTCTTGTTTCTCACTTCTCTTCAAATTTAGTGTGCTAGGGACACTGTTGCCAGGAGGCCTGGCGTTGCACGTCCAGCAGCCTGTTTCGATTAGGTCTTTGTGCCTCACTATGTTGATTTCCTTTTATAACCCCGAGAAGCTGACAATGAGACTTCGCACCCCAGAAACCTAACCTTGTCCTTCCTCCTTCACACACCCTCCCCTGATCCTCTGCCACTTCTTGATGTCCACCTCTCCCCGTGACCACTTTCCATGTAGAGAAATAAAGCTGAGTCTCACTCCAGCTGGCCAGAGATCTTTTTGCTGAGTAGGCGTGTTTCCTTGATTTTTAAAAATTTTTCCAGGCTCGGCGCCTGTGGCTCAACAGGCTAAGGCGCCAACCACGTACACCTGAGCTGGCGGGTTCGAATCCAGCCCCAGGGCCCGCCAAACAACAATGACGGCTGCAACCAAAAAAAATGGCCTGGCGTTGTGGCAGGCGCCTGTAGTCCCAGCTACTTGGGAGGCGGAGGCAAGAGACTCGCTTGAGCCCAGGAATTGGAGGTTGCTGTGAGCTGTGATGCCACAGCACTCTACCCAGGGTGACAACTTGAGGCTCTGTCTCCAAAAAAAAAAAAAATTTTTCC
>CAUYON010205118.1:0-10001 GCA_963573935.1 Arctocebus calabarensis | reverse complement strand
CCCAAGCGGTGGAACTCAGGATTGGTGGGGCTCGTTGCCGGGGCCAATCCGCAAGGGGGCGGAGGATGGGAGAGGCTGCCAAACAGGATGCAGGCTGTTAAGGTAGGGCCAGGTGTTTTAGAAAAAGGGGGGTTACTTCAAGAGAAGTGCCCAGTTCCCATATGGACTGCCTACTATGTGCCACATTCGCTGTTCACTCTTCAGCAGGTACAAGTCTAAGCACCTGAAGTAATAGGAACCCACATCATTGTCACAACTCCTATGTGGGCAGCTTTGTCATCGGCCCCATTTCACGGATGATCTGAAACTCAGACATAGTCACACAGCAGATGGGGGGCAGCCCCACGTGGAATCCAGTCCACTTGGGTCCAGAGTTGGTGTTTTAACCTGCACATGCCCCGCCTCTCAGGTGAAGTGGTTTCTGTGAACAAGTAGCAATGGGGCACCTGCAACATGCAGCTGGCCCAGGTCTGCAGCAGGAACTGAAGGACAAGCCTTGACAAGCTCCTCATGCAATTCCAGAATGGGCTTCTTCTTTCTCTCTTCTCCCTCTTCTTCTTTTTCTTTTTTTTTTTTTTTTTTTTTTGACAGAGTCTCACTCAGTGGCCCTAGGGTTGAGTGCCCACGGGAACCTCAAACTCCTGGGCTCAAGTGATCCTCTTGTCTCAGCCTCTGGAGTAGCTGGGACTACAGGCACTTGCCACAACACCTGGCTAGTTTTTCCAATTTTAGTAGAGAGGGCGTCTTGCTTTGCTCAGGTTGCTCTTGAACTTCTGAGCTCAGGCGATTCACCCACCTCAGCCTCCTAGAGTGCTGGCATTACAGGCATGAGCCACATTGCCTGGCCCTGCATGAGCTTCTAGCTTCTTAACTGGGAGCTTTGGAAGTGGGGCAATGTGGAGGGAAGAGGCAACCCCCTCCGAGGTGGACAATACCCACACTCACTGTCAGGTGGACATGTGTTTAGGGACTTCAGCTATTGCTTGCCTGTTTCCAATGGGGCTGGACATTGCCTCTAAGGGAAGAGACCTCCGGTGCCCCTCCATTCCACCTAGGGTTTTTTCCTCCTTGGGTCCCGGGCTGGGCTACATACTGCCAGCTTCCTCTTGCTAGAAGTCTCTAGAAGGTGCTGGCTGCAGGGCGTCTGCATTCCCTCAGTCCTTCCTCCCTAGCTGCTATTCCTTATGTATGCTTCCTCTCTGAGTCCACGTTCGCACATCTGTGTGTTATGTCACTCTCTGAGGCTGTGACACACCCTACAAGCTTGTTTATTCTGTGTGTCTGTGAGCCTTTTGCCTAGGACACTGCCCACTGGCTCGCGCTCTGTCCGGGGCTTCTTCCCCTCCTCCACACACAAAGTTGCACTTGCTTTCTGGCCCAGATCTAAGCAGGCATCTCTTCTGGGTCTTTTGGGTCCTTCTCAGAAGTCACCCAATAAGATCCCCTCATTCCCATCCAAAATACAAAAATTAGAAACAGATGGAATGTTGCCAGTTTGTTATTTTACCAAGAAAAAACACTGGAAAAAAAAAATAATTGTGCTATTGATGTCATTTCCTAAAAGAAAGGACGTTTTAGCACCAAAAGAAGGTAAACTTATCATTTTGGAAGATAGGCTAGTTTATTTTTTTTTAAAAGAAATAAACTTGGCTTGCTGGAAAACTCTTATTCACTTTGCTACTGATGAAGGAAAAATTGGTCAAGGTTGGCAGTTGTTCCTAAAACCTTGGGAACTGTCCTAAAGGAGTTCACTCCGGTCTGAAGCCTCAGAGTGGTGATTTCCCTCATTTCACCCTTCTCCACTGTCCTAGGCCACCTTGGTTTCTGACAATTGCTTTGCCCAATCTGGCTTTTTGGGGGCCAGCTCATCCTCCCTTTAGTTCCCCACACCTTCTGGGGCCTCTGAGCCTTGGAGAGCATTATGCCTCCAGTGCCTGTGAGCCAGATGTTTGGGGAGAAGCTAGGAGGTCATTTGTCTGACCCTGTTGCTTTTCAGCAGGAAGGATAAAGTTCCAGTAGGTAAAACACCATTAGGAAAGCCTGTATTAAAAAGACCAGCCTTCTTTCTCTGAAGCAGCTTACCATGTGGCTTCCTCATTCATAAATTGCTCCTTCATTCCAAAGATGTGGTCCATATGTGTATAATGTATGAAAGTTAGCACTAGCATGGACGACTAGCAAGACCCCATCTCTAAAAAAAATTTTTCTTTTTTTTAATTAGCCAGGTGACCGGGCACGGTAGCTTGTGCCTGTTATCCTAGCACTCTGGGAGGCTGAGGCAGAAAGATTCTTTGAGCTCAGTAGTTCAAAACCAGCCTGAGAAAGAGTGAGACGTTTTCTCTTCCAAAGAGAAAAATTAGCCAGGCATTGTGGTGAGCACCTAAAGCCCCAGCCCCCTGGGAGGCTGAGGCAGGAGGATCACTTGAATCCAGGAGCTTGAGGTTGCTGTGAGCTAAGCTGACACCACTGCACTCCACCCAAGGCAAAAGAGTGAGACTCTGTCTCAAAAATAAATAAATAAATAGTTAGGTATGGTAGCATGCATCTATAGTCCTGGCTATTTGGAAAGCGGAGGCAGGAGGATTGCTTAAGCCCAGGAGTTCAAGGCCGCAGTGAGCTACGATGGTACCACGGTACTCCAGCCTAGGTGACAGAATAAAACCCTGTCTCTGAAAAAAGCAAAACAACAACAACAAAAAGAGATCATATTCAAATTTCTGTTTCCCTAGCAACAAAATCTCCTTTGCTTTTAAATCCTTTGGCTCCCATCTGCCTACTGTGTGGCTACAAAATTGCTTTGAAAAAGACCCAGCACAGCTAAGAGCGCTGATGGAGGTATGGGCAAGGTGCTTTGGGCTACATAGGTCTCATTCTTGATGTATGGGGTTTAGGAGCAGCTTCCTAGAAGAGATGACAGCAGGTGTATGTTGAAGGATAAGTGTGTGAAGGGTAGAGGGTGACAGTGGAAAGAACCTTGAAGAGCTTGGGTGGCTGGGGACATGGGGCTGAGATGAGGGCAGGGGTTTGCAGGCCTCCATCAGGAAAGGCCCCTGTGGCTGGACTCTGGACCCTTTCCTAAGAGAAGTGGGAAGCCCTAAAGGGTTCTAGATGTGGGGAGGGGAGGTAGGAGGGGACATAAATTTTAGACCAGAGGCCTGGCTCCCCAGAGTCAGAGGCTGAAGGGACTGTGTAGTGACACAAGGAGGCAGGATGGTCATGAAAGGGTCCAGCCTGCACCAACCAGACAGTGGCCTCAACACCTGGCATGGTGTGGACTGAGGAAGCACGAGTCATTGAGGACAGGATCCCCAGGCTCTGGGAGCCATTTCCTCCTATCCAGAGGTGAGAGCTTTGACACCGAGGTGAGAGCTTTGCTGCTCACAGTTGGGGTGAAAGGTAGACCCCAGCTGTCTGCCTAAAAAAGCTCCCAGTGGCCCGGGGGTAATTAGCTCTGCCTGCCAGTTCCCAGGACAAGGACATGCTTCTTTTCCCCAGTCTGCCATCTCTCCGTGAATACCCACTTTCCCTATGTGCCCTTGAAGGGATGTTGCATTAGAGTCTTGGGCTCTGTGGTCAGAGCTCTCTGTGGACAGAAACAGATCCTACTGGATCCAAAGAAAATGTATGCCACAAAGAGGGATGATTCCATGGGGTCTCAATGGTGGGGGGCACACAAGCTGGACATCCTTCTGGAGCTGTGGTGACAATGAGGCCAATAGACTCTTAGGAGGAGAGGCGCTGTGCAGGAGCATGTGGTGGCAGCACAGGAGAGGCTTGGGAAACTCAGACCCGGCAGGACCTCCAGCTAACATGCACCTGCTGTGTGACCCTGGATCACAGTCTCAGTTTCCTTGTCTGCAAAATGGGAATGACACAATCCATCTCCCCCATATAGGGGCAGACAGACTCAGCCCAAAGCTGTAAGCTAGAGCACGGATGGACGCATGGCCAGGAGCTTGGGGCCACGTCTAACTCTCAATTGTGGGTCTCAGAAGAGAGATGTGTGTCCGATAGTGTGAGGCAGTGGGGGTGTTTCCATGCCAGACATTTCACACTCATCTTTTCACAATGGTTGGGAGAGGAGGATGTTAGTCCAGAGTGGTCAGCTCTGATAAAAGCTTTAGTGAGGAAGAGAGGAGGAAGGGCCAAGATGAAGTTTTCTTTTTTTTTCAGAGTCTCACTTTGTTGCCCTGGGTAGAGTGTCGTGGCATTATTGCTCACAGGAACCTCAAACTCGGGCTCAAGCGATTCTCTTGCCTCAGCCTCCCAAGTAGCTGGGACTACAAATGCCTGCCACAACGCCTGGCTTTTTTTTTTTTTTTTGGTAGAGACAGAGTCTCACTTTATCAGCCTGAGTAGAGTGCTGTGGCATCACATTGCAACCTCCAACTCCTGGACTTAGGTCATTCTCTTGCCTCTGCCTCCCAAGTAGCTGGGACTACACAATGCCTAGCTATTTTTTGTTGCAGTTTGGCTGGGGCTGGGTTTGAACCCATCACCCACAGTATACGGGGCCAGCACCCTACCCACTGAGCCACAAGCGCCGCCCTGGCTATTTTTTTTGAGATGAGGTCTCTCTGGCTCAGGCTGGTCTCGAACCTGTGAGCTCAGACTATACACCCACCTTGGCCTCCCAGAGTGCTAGGATTACAGACATGAGCCACTGCACCCGGCCTTAGGATGAACTTTTTGTATCTTTGGTGGGAGAGAAGGTACCTATGAATGTCATCAGTGAGTTGGCTCTTATTCCCCTACAGACTGGAGAGCTAAAGGCAGCTTCTGCGCAAACCTTCATGCAAGACACATGACTGCTCTGTGCCTCAGTTTCCCCCTCATGCCATGTTTCTTTTTTTTGAGACAGAGCCTCAAGCTGTCACCCTGGATAGAGTGCGGTGGCATCACAGCTCACAGCAAACCTCCAATTCCTAGGCTCGAGTAAGTCTCTTGCCTCTGCCTCCCAAGTAGCTGGGACTACAGGAGCCCGCCACAACACCTGGTCATTTTTTAGTTGTAGCCGTCATTGTTGTTTGGTGGGCCGGGCTGGATTCGAACCCACCAGCTCAGGTGTACGTGGCTGGCGCCTTAGCCCATTGAGCCACAGGTGCCAAGCCAGCCATGCTGCTTCTTATTCTCTTTTGTTAAAGTTCTACTTCCCTGGCTCAGCACCTGTAGCACAGTGGTTATGGCGCCAGCCATATACACCGAGAGTGGTGGGTTCAGACTAAGCTGGCTAAACAACAACGACAACTACAACAAAAAATAGTCAGGCATTATGGCAGGCCCCTGTAGTCCCCGCTACTTGGGAGGCTGAGGCAAGAGAATCGCTTAAATCCAAGAGTTGGAGGTTGCTGTGAGCTGTGACGCCACAGCACTCTACCCAGGGTGACATAGTGAGACTCTGTCTCAAAAAAAAAAAAGTTCTCCTTCCCTCAACCCTCCCCAAAAGGTCACTGAACTGGTGCTCTGTGGCGGCTGAGGGTGCTCCAACGTGTGCAGGGAGGAATACCAGCATGTGACCTGGGCCGCCCAACCCCTCCTGCTTGCACACTGTCCTAGCTATCACTCTGGCCTCAGAGCCAATTGGCAAACTGAAGTTCCCAAAGTAATTCTAACGCATTGGGAATAATTCCACCACCAGATCATGAGCATGCCAAGGGCAGGGGCATGTCTGTCGTAACCCCTGAGGCCCTGGTCTCGGTTGTCACATGAAGGAATCAGGAGTGACACAGATTAGAAGTACAAGCTTGCAGGAGGCGGGCTAACCTTAAGTGCAGGGTAGCCCAGAGCCTCCTCTGCAACGGCTATTTATTAAGGTTATACACAACAGGTGTGGAGAGTTAAGGTAATGACATATGAGGGCTGCATGTGTAAAGATTGCCACATGCTCTTTCCGCATGTGTTCTTTCCCCTCAACCCCATGAAGAAGTACTAAGCATCAATGTTTAACACATGCTTACTAGTGAGTGACCAATCTTAGCTCATTCCGGAACACTGAGTTACTTGGGGACTGCCCCCAAGTCACAAAACATCTCTAGGCTTGCCAGGAGACTGTCCTGTTCTCAGTGTTTCCTTTTAATGTGATAAGAATCAGTAACTATCCTTTGCAAGCATGGTGTCCATTCCTCTACACACGTCTGTCCTGGTCATGCTTGTGTCTTCCCTACCCACGCTTGTGTCACCAGGTGCCTGAATGAACGTTAGCACAAACCTCAGATCCTGTGGCTACTCCTGGAAGGCTGAGGAAAGAACGTGGGAGGGAGAGGTGTGAGCCCATGAAGCCTCATAAAGATTGTTAACTAGGCTCAGCGCCTGTGGCTCAGTGGGATAAGGCACCAGCCATGTACACCTGAGCTGGTGGGTTCGAATCCAGCCCGGACCCGCCAAACAACAATGATGGCTGCAACCATCGGGTGCCTGTAGTCCCAGCTACTTGGGAGGCAGAGGCAAGAGACTCACTTGAGCCCAGGAATCGGAGGTTGTTGTGAGCTGATGCCACGGCACTCTATCCAGGGTGACAGCTTGAGGCTCTGTCTCAAAAAAAAAAAGAAAAAAAGAATGCTAACTAGAGGGTCTTGGGCTCCCACAGTCGTAGCAAACCATGAGGCCTGGCAGAGAGAAGGCTGAATTTGGATCCCAAAGACTAAAGGGACCCCTGGAAAGAGTACTCTGAGTCCACAGATGCAAACATCTGGGCATGTGGCCTCTGCAGAGCTCGTTCTGTAGGGTTGTACTAGACCCAGAGTCTCCAGCTCAGCCCATTAAAGCACTACAGGGAATAGTTACCCACTCCACTTCCCACAGAGTTGCTATCTGGAGTAACAGAAAAGAGGAGCATCTCAGACCCCAAGCTCTGCACATATACATAGCTTGTCTCATGTTCATTAAGCTGGGGGTCAATGTCTTCTTTCAAAACCCGGTTTCCTGTATCTGAAGTCTACACGCCTATAAATATATTTACTGTAGACGCTCATTTGAATTCCTCTGGGGACAGCAAGGGATGAAAGCACCGACCCATCTAGTCAGGGCCTTTCTACCTTCCGAGTGTACTTGGTGATGTTAGATCTTGGCCAACTGCAGACCCATTGTAAAACACATGGATGCTCCCAGGCCCTGGGATCAGAGGCCCCGGAGGAAGTCAGAGGAGCTACTACACATCAAGAAGTTTTATTGTTTTTTTTTAGACAGTCTCACTATGTTGCCCTCTGTAGGGTGCCTTGGAGTCATAGCTCACAGCAGCCTCAAACTCTTGGGCTCAAGTGATTCTCTTCCCTCAGCCTCCCGAGTAGGTGGGACTACAGGCACCCACCACAACACCAGCTATTTTTATTTATTTACTATTATTATTATTATTTTATTTATTTATTTTTGTAGAGACAGAGTCTCACTTTATGGCCCTGGGTAGAGTGCCGTGGCGTAACACAGCTCACAGCAACCTCCAACTCCTGGGGCTTAGGCTTTTCTCTTGCCTCAGCCTCCCAAGTAGCTAGGACTGGGCGGCTTCTGTGGCTCAGTGAGTAGGGCGCCGGCCCCATATACCGAAGGTGGCGGGTTCAAGCCCGGCCTCGGCCGAACTGCAAAACAAAAAAAAAATAGCCGGGTGCTGTAGCGGGTGCCTGTAGTCCCAGCAACTAGGGAGGCTGAGGCAAGAGAATCGCTTAAGCCCAAGAGCTGAGGTAGCTGTGAGCAGTGTGACGCCATGGCACTCTACCCAGGGCGATAAAGTGAGACTCTGTCTCTACAAAAAAAAAAAAAAAAAAAAAGTAGCTAGGACTACAGGCACCTGCCACAACGCCTGGCTATTTTTCTGTTTTGCAGTTTTGCCAAGGCCAGGTCTGAACCTGCCACCTTTGGTATATGGGGCTGATGCCCTACTCGATGAGCCACAGGCGCCGCCCTACTATTATTATTTTTTGAGAAAGAATCATTTTGTCACCCTGGGTAGAGTGTCATGGTGTCATAGCTCACAGCAACCTCCAGCTCTGGGCTCAAGCGATCCTCTTGCCTCAGTGTTTCTATTTTTAGTAGAGATGGGGGTCTCACTCTTGCTCAGGATGGTCTTGAACCTGTGAGCTCAAGCAATCCACCAGCCTCAGCCTCCCAGAATGCTAGGATTACAGGCGTGAGCCACAATGCCCAGCTAACACCTAGCTATTTTTAGAGACGGGGTCTCGCTCTGGCTCAGGCTGGTCTCCAAACATGAGCACAGGCAATCCACCTGCCTCGGCCTCCCAGAGTGCTGGGTTTACAGGTGTGAGCCACCACGCCTGGCCAAATCAAGGGGTGTCCACCTGTCCACACCCAGCCTGCACCTGCCGTCTCTTCAAGCTTCTTGTCCAAAAGGATCTCTGCCTGAGACCCAGAGAAGAAAGCCAGCATGTCGTTGTTTCTCCCATGGTTGTGCCTAACAACTCTCCAATAAGTAAAGGGTACTGGGGATAATTCACTAGGTGGAAACTGACTGGTCCTCTGACCCCTTTGCCTTGGATTTGGAATCAGCATACTGGTCCCAGTCTCCTGACGGAGATTTCTAGAAACATTGAGATTGGAGTCACAGTGGGGTCTCTAGGCCAGGTAGAGGTGGGGTAAGAGTAGGTAGGTTAGGGGGCGTTCCTCTTCCAAAATCCTTGTGTCACTTTAGACAGGTTCATCCTAGTCCTTGGCTCCTAAGATGAGGTAAGGCTGTGCACGCACATAGTAAATTGCTTTCAACTTTAATTATAAAATATGCATATAAGACAACACATATGTGGGTCTTTACAAAGCTTTCAAGATAAGGAAAAATCAAGCAATGTAAAATCTGCATGGAAGGAAACAAAAGAAACCCTCCCAGCAAAACCAATCAGCCAAGCAAGCTGAAACTTGCACAAGTAAATCAGAAAGGATACTGTCAACTGTGTTTCTTGGAAGTGAAATAATGGACCATCACAGTCAGTCTCAAAACTTTCTAAGTGACGGATGTACAATGTGCAGGTAAGATTTAAGCACACCTGGCCTAAGAAGTAGAACTTCCTCAGTACCTCCGAGTTCCCTATGTGTACCCCTCCATCCCATGCCCCGCCCAAAGGCACCTTTCTTGAATTTTGTTTTCCTTCCCTTGGCTTTGCTTTCCTGGACACTACGCCTAAACAACACTGCGTTCCACGTGTAAATGCAATCGTGCTGCAGGCATTCTTCCCTGCTGTCCTTTGTGCTGTCCACATGATGTTTGAGACTCAGCCTCATCATGAGGTGGCCACAGAGGATTCCACTGTGTGGACATTCCTCCATATACTTACCTACTCTCCTGTGGTGAACATTTAGGTTGTTGAACATTTAGGTTGCCGGTGAACATTGAGGTTTTGTTTAGTTTTGTTCTGATTTGCTGTTTTCACTGTGTCTCCCGGTGCTCATTGTACAGGTTTCTCTCTGGTGTACAGCTCGGAGGCAAACCGCAGGTCTGAGGGAATGTGCACCTTTACCTTTATAAGATACTGTCAAATTGTTTTCCACAGTGGTGGGCCAATTAACATTCTCACAGATGAAATGTGAGTTCCTTTGTTCAGTATTCATAACAACACTTTGTATTGTCAGACTCTACTTTTTTTCTGGTCTCCTAGTTGTAAAAAAACAAAAATAAAACAAGGAAAAAAAACTTCCCCAAACGTGATTACAAACACGTGATTACATTTTCACAAGTTTGTGAGCCTGTGGGCCATAGGAGTTCTTCATTTGTGAAATTCTTACCTGTGCCTTTGTCAATTTTCTTTTGGGCTGTGTTTTTTTTTTTTGACACAATAACCAGTTATGTTACCAATAACGTTCCTGGTTTATGGCTTGTTGTTTAACTTCATTAAAGAAGGTCTGTGAACAGACAGACCTTCTTTTTTTTGAGACAGAGCCTCAAGCTGTCACCCTGGATAGAGTGCGGTGGCATCACAGCTCACAGCAACCTCCAATTCCTGGGCTCAAGCGAGTCTCCTGCCTCCGCCTCCCAAGTAGCTGGGACTACAGGCACCTGCCAC
>CAUYON010205117.1:0-42881 GCA_963573935.1 Arctocebus calabarensis | reverse complement strand
GCCTCAGTTGAGGATCATAGCTCTTTCCAGTCAATGGGCTTCTTGCCGGACTTCTGCAGTAGCTCTTTGGTCTTAGAGAAGTGTCTACACCCAAAGAAGCCTCTGTACACTGACAATGGGGAGGGATGAGCAGTCTGCAGTGCGTGATGCCGCTTCCTGTCAATGGCACTACCCTTCTTCTGAGCATACGAGCCCCAGAGCAGGAAGACAAGGCCATCAAGTTTTGATTTAGCCAGGTCACAGCTGCATCAGTAAATTGCTCCCAGCCTCTCTCCTTATGAGAATTGGCTTGATGGACCCGCACAGTGAGGACAGCATTGAAGAGGAGAACACCTTGCTTGGCCCACCCAGACAAATCTCCATGGCCAGGATGAACAAAACCATCTATGTCAGTAGACAGTTCTTTATAAATGTTTTCCAAACTGGGTGGAGGTGAAACAGGTCTTTGAACACTAAAGCAGAGCCCATGTGCTTGATTGGGTCCATGATATGGATCCTGTCCCAGGATAACAACCTTCACATCTCTTATATCACACATTTGGGTCCATGGGAAGACTTGGTGGGGGGTGGGGCGGTGGATAAACAGTGTAATGTTTTCTTTCTTCTGCAACAAATCCTATGAGTTTTATAAAATAAGGTTTCCCCGAACTCGCCGCTGAGATGCTTCTTCCAACTCTCACCGAAGCCCACGGGCACGTTGCGGGCCGCCGCCTAGTTCCTCTGGATGCGAAACAGCTGCTCCGGGCTCAGCGGCAAGGAGGGCTGCGTGGCGGGCTCGTCCTGCCCAGCTCGGGCCTTCTTGGCAGGGCTGGCCGCCGCATTCCCACTATCTTCAGGTCAGGCTGCCACGCCGGTCCCCAGCCGGGCCGTCTCGGGGCTGCAGGCACGTCGCTTCCCGAGTAGAGTGTCTTCTGGCCGATCATCCCCGAAGCCGAGGAGGGAACAAATGCGCGCTGCCTGGGGACCCGGCAGGATTGCCTATACTCATTTCTTAATAGTTTTGAAACGTACCACTGCATCATGCACATTAGGTGAGGTCCCCCCAAATACCCTCCCTCCTGCCATATACCTCCTCCCCTCCCCCTCTCTCCTCTTCCCTTCTACTTTCAGGACTAAAGTTATGATACATGTGTTTTAAACACCACCAAGATATTCTTAGCTGTCCTCAGAGCTGACAGTGTAACAGGGCACTCGGTGTCCGACTCCCGCAGTGCTGGCCTTCCTCTGATATTATTCTGTGGAAGGCTGCTCACCCAGCCCGTGCACAGACACTAGCAAGATGACCCAGATGTAAAAACCACATTAGTGTGTCCCACCTGCTGCATTTTAGCATCAACTGAACCTGCAGGGCCAAGGGTTCCTGCAGAAGGAGCGCTCCCCAAAACACCAGCTCTCCTGGCAGCCACCCTTTGAGGGCCTAGGAATGGCCTTCTCTTCCCAGGCCAACTATCCTTTGATCTTCTAGAACAGTGTTTTTTGAACTGCAAATAATAATTCATTAGTCATGAATTCAAATCACCATTTTTAATTTTAAAAAAGAAAAGAAAAGATCAATGTGCATTGCATTAAGTAAGAGTATTGCATAGAACTGTTCCAGTTTTGTGTGTGTGTGTGTGTGTGTGTGTATGTGTGTACTGGGTGGGGTGCTGTGGATTTCTCACTGTGCACTCATCAAAGAGCATCTAAACGTGGCAGAGGCTCTTTCAAAGCCAGGGCTGATCTGCCCACTCAACAAGGGCAAGTGGGGATTCATGAAAGAGGGAAAGTGGGCTCTGGAGCTGCTTACAGCCACCTCAGTTCACAGGTGTCTGAATTCACAGAGAAATCTCATTTGAGGCTGGGAACAGTGACTCAATGTCTATGAGGTGGGAGGATCATTTGAGGTCACAAGTTCAAGGCCAACCTGAATAAGAGTGAGACCCTGTAGCTACTAAAAATTAGAAAATTACCCAGGTGTGGCAGCATGTCTGAAGTCCCAGCTACTCAGGAGGCTGAGTCAGGAAGATCACTTGAGCCCAGGAGTATGAGGTTGCTGTGAGTCAGGCTGAAGTTGCTGCACTCTAGCTGGGGCAACAACAGAGTGAGAGATTGTCTCAAAAAGAAAGAGCGAGAGGAGAGAGAGAGAGAAAGGAAGAAAGGAAGAGAGGGAGGGAGGGAAAGAGGACATTGATTTGAGAATGAAACTAATCCGAGAAGATTCAACAGTCCCAGAAGAGAAGGGCCCTTGCTGCTGAGTGTAGGCCAAAACTGGAGGCTGGAGGTATTGTAAGCCAACAGCCCCCCAAAAAGGGCCGAGTCTGTCTCAGTCTGTCTTGACCTTGGTCCCCAGCATGGCCCCCCCCTTGGGTTAATTCCGAGAACAGGTTTCTGACAAGGAAGTTCTGAGTTCCCTGACACTCCCACCCCCCCACCCCCTGCCACCGGGTTGAAACAGTGGTGGAAACTCACTCAAGCAGAGTTTCCCAGGTACTGGGCTTTCCAAGTTGTCCCCATGGTTACTGAGTTACCCCCCTGAGCCACCATGCAGCTACCCCCTGAGCCAACTACCTGACTGTAACCCTGCCCTGTAACCGGCCATGTTCTGCTTTTGTACATGCTCGCTTTGCCACATCTGCACAAAAAGGGTATAAAAGGAAAAGGCTGCCTGCATTTCTCTTTACCGCTGCTTGCCCTTTGGGCAGTGGTCCGCCTGTGCAGATATAACAACCCTGATTTGGGCCTAGCCCTTTGGGGCAGTGGTCCGCCTATGCAGGTGTAAATAAATCATCACCATGTGATTAGAGCCTAAAGTGGGGTCTGTGTATTTTTATGGGTGGCATAAGTTACAAGAGAGGCAGCAGAACAAACAGAGGTCTAGTGAGTAGACTGTCCCAAAGACGAAGGTGAAAGTTTTTTAGCATTTGGTGTTAATACAAAGCACCTTGTTAGGTGCCCTGCTTTCAAAGCAACAAGATGGACCCCGGCCTTGATGAGCCCACAGCATGGCAGAGTTAAAAGCAGATTTGAACCAGTAATGGGCACACATGTGCCAAATAGTATGTCAATAAAGAGTAGACCTCACAAGTGTCAACTGTAGGGGCAGCAAGCAGTCAGAAAAAGAGAGTAGAGGCTGGAGGAGGCCAAGCCTTCCCAGGAGGTCTTGGGCAAGGCACTGAGGGATGAGGAGTTTGAATCATGGGGCAGGAAGGGCATTTAAGATCCAGGAAAACTGAGTCAGTATGGAAACCCCAAGTCAGTGCAATGTGTTTTTTGAGCTATGCCAACATTATCCTAGCTGGGGCAGAGGGATTCTGTGCAAAGCATGGCTTCTCAGGGTGAAAAGAGATAATATGAAGGGTCAAGGAAATTACATAAATAAAATGATTTGATATAAACAAAATAAAAATCTATAATAATCCAATCATCAGCTGCAGGCACCCTGCCACTTGAGATCCAGATAAGATTGGTTGAATCTCCATTCCACATCCTGTGGAAAGTTCAATGCCCTCCCCAAGATGTTACATTTCTCAGAGCAGTTACATTTTTGTAGCCCTTTGGGGATTCGTGTTGTTTACTAGTGGTATCCCTCTCACCCTCCAGAGGTGTGTCTCTCCTGAGTCCTTCCAAACTTGGTCCCTGTCCTTGATTTCCTTATGTACACACTCCCCTCCCAACCCAAATCTTACAGGGCCTTTGCTACATTTTCAGAAAAATGGAGAGGGGTAGGATGTGCTTTGAAGCAATAGAAACAAATTAAAACTTAATATTAAAAAGTCTTAAAAGATGGTTTCCTCTATAACAGGAGGAAATTAAGCTATTAAGATAATAGTGTTTTCATCAGCTTCACCAAGAAATGTTACAGAAGAAGAGTGGCAGGTGTAAATGACAGTGTGGGAGGCGGGCAACTGAATATAGAGGAGCAAGAAAGACAGAAAAAGAGGGTGTGAAGAAGCTTTTCAGGTTTCAAACATTGTCAAAGTGTGCAAGAGAAACAGAGATTTAGGAAATCCAACCAAGTCACAGTGCTCTGACTGGTATTCACTGTGGGAATCAGCACTGGGGCTGGTAGGAAGAGTTTAGAGAAAGGGGCAACATTGAATGACACATGCATGTTGGACCACCAGCCAGAAAGTAACTTGGGACACTTGAATTTTAACCTGAATTCTGCTCCTAACTTGCAGTATGATCTTACTTAAATTACTCCCCTTTCTGGACCTTGGTCTTTTTTTAAAAAATCTGTATAGTCAGAAAGTCACATTAGTGATCCTTTCCCATAAATTCATCATCAGACCTTAAATTTTGTTTGCTGTCTGTTTCTTTTTATTAACTACAGACTTTGTATTAATAGCAGAAGAAGTCAAAGGAAAAGAGTTCATTAATTGTGAAGAGAAGGGATGTCTCTGAAAACATATGTAAACAGAAGATGTTAGATTACTTGATGGGGAAATTAGCTAAACTTTTGTACAGTTATTCTAATAGACTTGCGTTTTAATAGAAGATGATCTTTAGCGGAAGCACACACTACATGTTCCAAGACTCGGCTCTTCCATGACTAGAGAAAGCCTGGTAGGTGGGCCCTACAGTTATGAACAGGCCTCTCTATTATTCTAGTGTCTCCTACCCCAACTTTAGACACATTGTCTAGAAAGGGAAGACCCACTGAATTATTAGTCTTGATAATCCTGACCTCTAAAGGAAGATTGTTTATCTCAAAGATGGTCCCAAAGATGCTCTAAAAATCTAAAAAAATCAATGGGGGAAAAAAAAAGAGAGAAATCCTTGTGGGAGACCAAAATACGCCACCCTAAAATATGATTGTAGGAGAACAGAATATGCTACCCCCAATTATGCATAATCCTTTTTTTTTTAAATAGAGACTCACTTTGTCACCCTCAGTAGCGTCCCGTGGCGTCATAGCTCACAACAACCTCAAACTCCTGGGCTCAAGTGATTCTCTTGCCTCAGCCTCCCAAGTAGCTGAGGCCACAGGCACCCACTACAACTCCTAGCTATTTTTACAGATGGAGTCTCACTCTGGCTCAGGCTTGTCTAGAACCCATGAGCTCAGGCAATCCACCCATCTCGGCCTCCTGGAGTGCTAGGATTACAGGCGTGAGCCACCATGCCCAGCCTGGAATAAGTACTATTTTGAGCTGATTATTTTGAGAAATTGAAGATACAGGAGAAACTCTAAAACCAGAGTAGATTATCCTTTTGTAGGGGAAATTTACATCTATAAGTCTCATTTATAAGGGTTTCTCCCTCTTAGTACCAGGAAGACAAGGATAACTAACTAATTACAAGAGACTCTCTTCAGTGGAGAAGGAGCTCACTGAAATCTGCATTACTAATCACACTTTTGTTTGCCATGATTTTCCTGTTTTTTTTGCCACAACCACCTTCCCTACACTCTTCTCTCTTTACTCCAAACATAGTTGTAAGTCTGAATTCAAAGCCACGTCTTTGAGATTTACTTACTCCTCCGGGGATCTCCCATGTATACAGGAGGTACACAGGTTACCAAACTTTTGTTTCTTTTTTTCTTTTTACTCTGTCTTTTGTTATAGGAGTCTGTCCCAACTAAGAATTATGAAAGGTAGAGAGAAAATTCTTTGTCTTTTCCTAAAGTTCTGGCAACAAAGGTGGTATCTCTGGGACAATCCACTCTCTGGAATCTACTATAGATGGGATCCTGGGAGAAAGTGGCAGAGGCAGGAATTCTCACCATAGTCAGTTTTCCCATTTGGCTCTCCGCAGTGCCTGGTCAAGAGAGGAAGGTAAAAACTTCCCCTTTTTGTTTCTCTTCCAAACTCAGATTAGCAGGAGAAAAACATGCTTAAGAATTTATTTCTTTGGATTGCGACTTTGGTTTTGAGGTACCCATTGCTTATTGACACTTTTCCTCCACTGAACAGCTTTCTTGTTTGTCTCATTTTGTGTCCTGAGAGCTGGCTTGGCTTTCCACCTGTTGAGGTGTGCAAGTTACCAGGTCTGCATGAATAAGCAGCCAACCACAAGGGTGGATGTGCCCAAGAATATGGCCAAACAGAAATATGGGCTGTACCCCATTTGCAGCTTGCATACTGTCAACCACAGCCAGCTCTCAGGGAGTTCTCTAAGGCTGTCATCTTTCTGGCTGTCTTTGGGAATGGCTCTGGATCTTGGGAAGGTTATATCTTTGTACCCTCTTTGAGAATGTCTCCCGCATGCATGGTTAAGTCGTAAAAAGGCTTATTGGTTTTGGTTGAGTCACTTGAGAGATATTATTTTGGCTTAAAATTTTGGTTTAGAAGTTTAATACTGCCAGTAATATTTATTATTTGTCCCAGCTGAACTCAAATCATAAGATACTTGGGAGAAAAAATTAAGGAACTCTATGATCAGAAGTTGGCAAAATTGGAAGGTGACATTCAGAGCTTCATAAAACCTGTCTTTACTGCTTCTCTTTTCTCCCCAAGTGACTCTGCTATCCCCATGGGAACTTCTCAGTCAACTGAAACTTTCTTCTGGAACCCTGCTGACTGCATACTCTGCCAACTCTGTTCACCTCCTTTTTACTAGCACACTTTTGCTGAGAATACTTTGGAACTTCATCTTCTTCTTTGGGAAACTTAAGGTCTCCCAAACTGGTTCCCTAAAACCTCTCCCTTCCCATTGCTTCTGCTGCTTCTTCCTCTTCCCGCCTTTGATCTTTCATTCAGTTCCCTTGAATCCTTCACTAGCCCCCCTTCAGACCCCTACTTTGCCATCTCTCTGCCAGACCTCTTTCCTCACCACTGCTCTCAAGGGACTCAGGGTTTCCCTGAAACACCTACCTTAGCCTGAAAAGGAAAAAGATTAATTAGAAATTAACTAGATATTTTATCTACTCCACAATAGGCTTTGGAGATATTCAGACAGCTGCTAGACATTTCATCAGTCACTTGCCTGAAATGTAATCCACAGCCTCAATAAGATTGACTACTGGTAATAGGTAATTATGTCCCCAAACTACTTCTTGGAGAAATATACATTCTTTCTCTGTGTTTTTGATATGTAAATTTTGAAATGAAAACTTCAGGGAGATGACCGTCATGGGGGGAGGAGCAACAAGCTATTGGGAAACTGGTAAATCTTAAGTTCTTTCCACAAATATTAGTAAAAGTCTATAGCCATCTGAGTAGGTAAGCTTAACATGCTCCATTTGCCAAAAACACAATTTGGGTCTAGCTACTCTTTTATATACTAGTGAGTTTTATATTATTGTACCTGACTCATAGCTAAAATTTTTAAATGAATGCTGTAAGATCTTTGTTTGCATCTGTTTGTGTATTTATGTATATCTACAAATGTATGTTATACATATGTGATATTTTCCTACCACCAGAGGTTTTTACCAAAATTATTTTGTTTTTTGTTTTTTGGTTTTTTTGCGGTTTTTGGCCGGGGCTGGGTTTGAACCTGCCACCTCCGGCATATGGGGCCAGCACCTTATTCCTTTGAGCCACAGGCACTGCCCCAAAATTATTTTATAAAAGAGTTCTATTTCATTGGCTTAAAGAAAAAGAAGCACGTATGTAAATCCAATGTTCTCTCAGACATATAGGAATTGATCCAAATGCTTTTCAAGTTCACATGATTTGAGTAAATAGGAAAGCATATTGTTTGTTTAGTAAAGAAAAAAAGAATTATCTTCAGAATTGTCAGGATTAAATAGAACGCATGCACAAAATTTTAATTCTATGTGGATTTTCTAGTTAATAAGCTAATGTTATCTCTTCTGGATGTTCAAAATTATAAAAATTATAAATTTAGTCTTGGAACAAATGTCAGAGTAAAAATACAGAATCTATTATTTCGTGTATATCAAGCACAGGAGTAAAACAAAAAATGTAATTAATTTTTTTATTTTTGTTTCTGTGAAGCTTGCCTAATAAGTACATGCTGTAAAAATAGTTGCCAGAGAAAAAACTTGAGATGATGGCTAGCTTTGTCTAATGTCTCATAAAATTTTCAGAAGCAATCCCAAGCATAATTGTTAAGAATAAGTTAATTAAACTGATATAACTGAAATAAAGGTTTATAAAGAGCTCTTCAATATGGATTATGTTTTATAATATGTCTACTTAAAACCTCTTTGGTAACTCACACCTTTAAAGTTTAATTAAATGATAGATATTCACTAAGTACCTAGATGACTTCCAAATGAGATAAAATACTAAAACATTAATTACTGAATATATTCTTAAGCTTATCTAATTTTGCCTTCTTATTACAGAGGAAATAAAGATCTTTGAATCTCTTAGTCAACATGTCCTGTACCAGATTGAAAAATTATGCTATGAAAAAATGGTTCTAGAAATCATAAAATTTTATATTTATACATTTTCCAATGTACAGAATGTTGGTATATAATAATTCAAATTTCTTGTTCCTAGTTTTCACTGAAAATTAGGGCTACCAACTTAAGAATTCTAATTAACATATGTAGAAATTATAAGAGAAATAACTTTGGGCTCGGCACCTGTGGCTCAACCGGCTAAGGCGCCAGCCATGTACACCTGACCTGGCGGGTCCGAATCCAGCCCGGGCCTGCCAAACAACAATGACAGCTGCAACCAAAAAATGGCCAGGCGCTGTGGCGGGCGCCTGTAGTCCCAGCTACTTCGGAGGCGGAGGCAAGAGACTCACTTGAGCCCAGGAGCTGGAGGGGTTGCTATGAGCTGTGATGCCACAGCACTCTATCCAGGGTGACAGCTTGAGGCTCTGTTTCAAAAAAAAAAAAAAAAAGAGAAACAACTTTGTATGCTGTGACCTGTGATTCTATTTAATAAATGTAAGAAGAAATTTTGTAGGGAGAAAAAGTATGAGGTATGTTGGTGCATTTTAGATTAAGAAAAGAAGTAATTTTGGTTTTGTTTGGGGGTTATTTAAAAGTTTTCTCAGGATGAAAAAGAAGAATGAAGAACAAAAACTCAACTGATATAGAAAGTTTAGGAGAGAGAGTCTTGTGTAGTCAAATTAGCTAAAATTGAATGAATTTATATAAGAAATTAAAAATGAACTTTAACACCAAAAGTACACTGATGCAAAATTAGAATTTGGTCTTCTCTTTGTCTAAACAACAAAGTTTTCTTGGAGTTATCTATTTGCTTTTGACGAGAAATTGTAAAAGAGTTTTCATTACCTTTTAAATAATTTTCCTCGGAAACAAAATTTTATGTTTTATGAAAATAATTTTCTATGTTTCATGGT
This sequence comes from Arctocebus calabarensis, assembly GCA_963573935.1. Lineage (NCBI taxonomy): Eukaryota > Metazoa > Chordata > Mammalia > Primates > Lorisidae > Arctocebus > Arctocebus calabarensis. The sequence goes on along the minus strand of CAUYON010205117.1, from coordinate 33,668 downwards.
ATCTTTTTCAGGTCTTTGGTTACTTAAGAAAACCGCGTCTTCTCTATGAAAAGAGGTAAAGTTTGTTTTTTTCACAACTATATAATTTTATATTTGCCTTGGAAATCTTTTAATTATCACTTGGGTTAAATGGATGACTAAGTATTGTTTCACAGTGATCCTATTTAATTAAGTTTTTTACAGCTTTTGACATTTATTGCAACTTCCCCAAATCAAATTCTAAATAACTTTGGGATTTTCTAGGGTTTTGGAAATTTTCCTGGACAATTTCAAAAACAATTGTTCTCTCACCTTATAAAAAGAAAGACATTAAACTAATTAGGCTTATTTCTTATGTTAAATTTCATGGGAAGCATTGTATAATTAGAAGTGATACTAAACCTTCTTTCTGCTGTATTTGTATGGGAATATGTTACTAATAAAAGTTTTCCAGAAATTATATGAAATTCCTGAAAATCTGATATGTCCTAGTATAATGTTAGAAGTCATAATTTCAGTTATTATCTTAATATGTGTATGTCATAGAAATAACTGAATTTCCTTGTTAATTGCATTATAATGAGCTCTCTTTAGGTCTTCAACCACTCTATTTTGGGTCTTTTGCCCTTCACAGTTATTTTATTCGGATGCTTTCTTGAAACCTTTTGTAAACAATGATAAACAATTACAGATTTCTGGTAACTTTAAGATCATACCATTGGATTGGATAAGAATTTCTAGAACACTAATGAAGAAGCTAATGGGTTCATAAAACTGCTAACCCAAGATCAAGTAAAATAAGAATTAATTACATGAGACTAAATGAACTTATGGAGATGATTATAATTTCCATGACCTTTAGTTTGAAACATTGTTGGTTCCTCAATGTTTGTTTCCAGATTTAAGGAAATATTTCTCTCTTATATCTTACACTATCTATACCTTATAGCAATCTAGTAAAGTATACTTTTGTAAATAAAATGAAATATTTATCTTTTTCTCCCTACCTGGTCCTGTTCAGAAACTCTTACTAAGTGTTCTTATTTTGGGGACATATATATAATTGCATAAGTTCAATAAGAATTCATTCTTTTTTAACAGGACACCAAGTAGAAACATTGTTTGAATGATGTGCTTAGAATCAGATATGACCCAACAGTTTTAAGGAAGTAAGGTGGCTTCAAGGGATTTTAAGGAAGTAAGGGAGTCAATGAAGTGCCTTAGAAAAAGGTCCCACCTGTGCCTGTGTCCTTAACACTGTTTGCCCTGGATGTGACTCCTGAGAACAGGGCTAGGTCTTTCGGTGGGTCCTTACAGTGTGATATCTTGAGGCCAGAAGTTTGAGACTAGCCTGGGCAATATAGCAAAATCTTGCTTCTATAAAAAATATTTCAAAATTAGCCAAGCACGGTGACACATGCCTGCAGTCCTAGCTACTCAGGAGGCTGAGGCAAGAGGATCCCTTGAGGCCAGGAGTTTGAGGTTGTTGTGAACTACAATCCCACCACAGCATTCCAGCCAGGGCAACAGAGCAAGACCCTGTCTCAAAAAAATAAAAAAATTAAAGTCCCATCTGAATGCCTACTTCAGCAGCACATATACTAATACGTCCAATCTGAGATTCCTTATTCAAAGTTCTAGCAAAAGACAAGCACTTATATGGTCAACCACTATTCTTGCTGCACTTATACAAATAATCAGGTCAAGTTCAATAAGGCTAGATTTATTTTGAAAATGTATTAATCTTCAGTAGAAGCAGAAATGACTATAAAGAGAAAAAATCTTTCAGTAGAAAATTACTGTGCACTGATGATTAGATTCTAGTCCCATTTATTGCCTTTAAGGGTTTTTTATTACTTAAACTGAACTGAATCCTAAATTCTTCTAGTTTCCTTCATTTTCTGGCTACAACTTTATAAACTAATGTTTCCAATTTTCTTCCACCTTCTGACTTGGAATCACTAAGAGCAAAAGCTGACTTTTTTTCCAAAGCCCTGCAAGCTGTTGCTGAACAACTTGATATAAATTTCAAAGAAATTGCCACAAAATCTCATGTATGGACATCCTTTGTGCCCATTGCTGTGTGGGCCGCTCAGAAACCACCAGAAGAGGTGAAAGCAATATAAAGACCAGACTTGGATGGAAGCTCACCTGCAGCACTGCCTCCTGAGGTGAGACCCAACTGTTTAACTGGACTTGACCTATTCCTGGAACTGAGAGTAATTATATAATATAGGACAATGAGTTTAAATTCCCCCCTCTATATTTAGGAAGACATCTTCCAATCCAGGTTTTTTCCCCTCCCCCTTTGTTGATCTCTAATCTCTCGATGTATAATCTGGATCTCTCTATGACTACCAATTCTAAATGGTACTGAAACATCTCAGACAAAAGTTCCAAATGGAACTTAAACTACAAAAGATCAGAATACGCTATCCCAAAATATGACTATAGAAGAAAACAATATACTACACCAAAACTCACCCCTTTGGCACAGGATTATTTTAAAGTGATTCTTTTGAAAAACTGTAGAAACAGAAGAAACTCTGAAAACTCTGAAAACCCTGAGAGTGCTAAACTTTGTTTTATAACAACCCACTCTTTTTTTTTTGTTTTTTTGTTTTTTTTAACCCTCATCCCCCTCCCTTCTCCCCTCTCCCCACTTTTTTTTTTCTCCTGGGTAGATGCCTAGTAATGGAATTACAGGATCAAATGGCAGGTCTAATTTGATTTCTTTGAGAATTCTCCATACTTCCTTCCAAAATAGTTGTATTAAGGAAGTATGGAGAAGTCTCTCCACATCCACACCAGCTTAAATCTTCCCTTCTCTCCACTTTCACTCCAGCAGCTTTGAGATTTTGTGATGTGGACCATTCTCACTGTGGTTAGGTGATATCTCAGGGTCATTTTCATTACATTTCTCTGATGACTAGGGTCAAGGGACAATGAGCATTTTTTTCATATGTTTGCTAACTATTCATCTGCCTTTTTAAGAGAAAGTTCTATTTATTTCTCTTACCTGGTTATATATGAGATTGTTGGCTCTTTTTTTTGTTGATTAATTTGAGTTCTCTACAGATCCTAGTTATCACGCTTTTGTCCGATTCATAATACACAAACAACTTTTCCCATTCTGAAAGTTGTCTGTTTGCTTTGGTTGTTGTTTTCCTTAGCTGTACAGAAGCTTTTCTCTTTAATTAAATCCCTTTTTGTTGTTGCTGTTGTTGCAGTTGCCACAGAAGTCTTCTTAATGAAATCTTTCTCCATGCCGGTATCTTCAAGTGTTTTCCCCACACTTTCTTTGAGAACTTTTTATTGTTCCATGCCTTAGATTTAAATCTTTTTTCCCATCTTGAATCAATTTTTTTAGGTGGTGAAAGGTGCAGGTCCAGTTTCAGTCTTTTACAAGTGTTCTCCCAACACTACTTATTGAATAGGGATTCTTTTCTTTTCTTTTATACAAGAACAAAATACATTCTTGTTTGGTTTATCAAAGATCAGGTGGCTGTAAGATGTTAGTTTCATCTCATGATTTTCTATTTGGTGCCAATGTCCATGTCTCTATTTTTTTGCCAGTATCACTATGGCCTTATACTATAGCCTAATGTTTGGTAGGGTGATACCTCTGTACTAGAGCCCAAAGTTTGTCAGGCTTTGTTTTTATTACTAAGAATTGCTTTGGCTATATGGGGTTTTTTCCTGGTTCCATAAAAAATAAAGAATTATTTTTTACAAGTCTTGACAATACAATGTTGGTTTTAATGGGGATTGCATTGAATCTGTAGATAGCTTTATGAAGTATAGGCATTTTAAGAATGGTGATTCTTATGGACTTGTAGTATAGCTGAAAGTCTGGTAGGGTGATGCCCCTGGCTTTGTTTTCATTACTAACAATTGCCTTGGCTGTATGGGGTATTTTCTGGTTCCACACAAAATGAAGAATTATTTTTCCAAATCTTGAAAGTATGATGATGATATTTTAATGGGGATTGCATTGAATTTATAGCTTACTTTGGGAGGTACAGACATTTTGACAATGTTTGTTTTGTTTTGTTTTGTTTGCAGTTTTGGCTGGGGCCAGGCTTGAACCCGCCACCCTGGTATATGGGGCTGGCACCCTACTCTTTGAGCCACAGGCGCTGCCCCACATTTTGACAATGTTGATTCTTCCCAGCCATGAGCATGGTCTGTTCTTCCATTTGTTAATATCTTCTACTATTTCTTTTCTTAGGGTTTCATAATTTTCTTTGTAGAGGTCCTTCATCTCTTTTATTAGGTATAATCCTAGGTATTTCCTTTTTTTGGAAGCTACTGTGAAGGAAATTGTGTTCTTGATTAGCTTTTCATCTTGGCTACTATTGGCATATGCAAAGGCTACTGATTTGTGGACATTGATTTTATATCCTGAGAAATTACTGTATTTTTTTATCACTTCCAGGAGTCTTGTGGTTGAGTCTTTGGGGTTCTCTAAGTATAAGATTATGTCACCAACTAAGAGTGAGAGTTTGACCTCTTCTGCCCTCATTTGGATGCCCTTTATTTCCTTCTCTTGCCTGACTGTATTGGCTAGAACTTCCAGCACTATGTTGAATAGTAGTGGCAATAGAGGACAACATGTCTAGTTCCAGTTCGAAGTGGAAAAGCTTTCAATTTTATTCCATTCAGTATAATATTAGCTGTGAGTGTGTCATAGATTGCTTCAATTAGTTTAATAAGTGTGCCACCTATGCCTATATTCTTAAGTGTTCTAATTAGAAATGGATTCTCACATCAGAGAAATGCAAATCAAGACTACTTTGAGATATCATCTAGCCCCAGCAGAATTGGCCCACATCACAAAATCCCAAGACCAGAGATGTTGGCATGGATGTGGAGAGAGGGGAGCACTTCTGCATTGCTAGTGGGAATGCAAACTAATATGTTCTTTTTGGACAGATATTTGGAGAATGCTTGGAGATATAAAAATAGATCTGCCATTTGATCCTATAATTCCTCTACTAGGTATATATCCAGAAGACCAAAAATCACATTATAACAAAGACATTTGTATCAGAATGTTTATTGCAGCACAATTCATAATTGCTAAGTCATGGAAGAAGCCCAAATGCCCATCGACCCACGAATGGATTAATAAAATGTGGTATATGTACACCATGGAATATTATTCAGCCTTAAAGAAATGTAGAATATAAAAGTCTTAACACAATAGCTAAGAAAATGCCATGAAGGCTATGTTAACCAGTTTGATGAAACTATTTCAGATTGTATATGAAACCAGCACATTGTACCCCATGATTGCATTAATATACACAGCTATGATTTAATAAAACAAAATAAAAATAAAAATAAAATGTTGATTCTTTCCAGCCATGAGCATGGTATGTTCTTCCATTTGTTAATACATTCTGCTATTTCTTTTCTTAGGGTTTTGTAATTTTCTTTGTAGAGGTCCTTCACCTCTTTTGTTAGGTATATTCCTAGATGTTTCTCTTTTTTTTTTTAAGCTACTGTGAAGAGAATTATGTCCTTGATTAGCTCCTCATCTTGGCTGCTGTTGGCATGTAGAAAGACTACTGATTTGTGGACTTTGATTTTATATCCTGAGACATTACTGGGGTTTTTTTGTTTGTTTGTTTGGTTGGTTGTTTTTGCACTTCCAAGAGTCTTGTTAATTGAGCCTTTGTGGTTCTCTAAGTATAAGACAACCCACTCTCTTGATAACAAACCCATTCACACTGTAATGGCATTAATCCATTCAGGAGGACAAGCCCTAGCTCTCATGACCGAATCACCACTTAAAAGTTTCACCTCTCAATACTGTTACACGGGGACTAAGTTTCCAACAATGAACTTCAGGGACACATTCAAACTACACAGTTTCTACCCCTGACTCCCAAGTATATTTACTTCATCTCAATATCCCCAAAGTTTTAACTCCAACATCAACTCAATCATCTTAAGTCCAGAGTCTTATTTAAATCATATATCAGTAAGACTCATGGCATAATTCATCCTGAAATAAATTCTCACAGTTGTGAGGTATGAAATTAAATTCATTATCTAATTCCAATATGCAATGGTTGGGACAGGCACAGAATAAACATTCCCATTCTGAAAGGGAGAAATAGACAAGAAGAAACAAACTCTAAAACTCAACAGGGAAAATAACATTAAATCTTAAAGCTGGATAACAATATTTTTGACTCTATATCCTGAATTCTGAGGACACTGGGGTTTTGGAGTTGAGCTCTCAAAGCCTCAGGCAGCCCTGGGCCCACAGCTTTGCTGAGCTCAGCCAATTCTCCAGCTTTCTCAGTTTGGAGTATGATGCCTACAGCTTTCCTAGGCTTGTATGCACACTGGTATATTTCGGAGCCTTACTGGTGGCCTCATTCCCTCATTCCCCTAGGCATTGTCCTGATAGGCATTCTCTGTGGCAGCCCAGCCCTGGGCCCCCAGGCTGCCCACAATACCCTTTAAACTCTAGATGGAGATGACCACAGCCCTACAGTTCATGCATTCTGTGTGTCTGCAGAGTTAGCACCACATGAACACCACAACTTACCGCTTACTGTGTGGGCACAAGCCACATCTTGGCCTGCCTTACCTTTGGCTAGGTGTGACTAAGCAGCATTGTTCCAAAATGTGGGGTGCATAGTCCCAAGGCAGCCTGGGATATCAAACCCATGGAGATGACCCAGGACCTATCCCCCAAAACCATTCTGCCTTCTTAGCGTTCTGGGCCTGTAGTGGGAGAAATAGCCTTGAAAATCTCTGAAATGGCTCGGCGCCTGTGGCTCAGCAGGCTAAGGTGCCAGCCACGTACACCTGAGCTGGGGGGTTCGAATCCAGCCTGGGCCCGCCAACCAACAATGACGGCTACAACCCAAACAAAAATAGCCGAGCGTTGTGGCGGGCGCCTGTAGTCCCAGCTACTTGGGAGGCAGAGGCAGGAGACTCACTTGAGCCCAGAATTGGAGGTTGCTGTGAGCTGTAATGCCACGACACTCTACCCAGGGCAACAGCTTGAGGCTCTGTCTCAAAAAAAAAAAAGAAAGAAAAAGAAAATCTCTGAAATGCCTTTGGGGGCCATTCTCCCACATTTTTAATGAATACTTTCTGGCTTCCTCCTATCAGTTATAATCTCCTTGTCAAGTTGTCAGTTGGCTGTACCCTTAGTTTCCTCTCCTAATCATGCTTTTTTATTCTTTACATGGCCTGGCTAAAAATTTTCCAAATTTTTTCACTCTGCTTCCCTTTTAATTATAAACTTTATCTTTAAAACAATTTCTCTCATCTCTCATTTTACTTTAAGCAGCCAAAAGAAGCCATGCAGCACATTTAAAGCTTTGCTGCTTAAATATTTCTTCTGTCAGAAATCCTAGTTCATTGCTCTTAAATTCTGCCTTCCATAAAGCCCTTGGGCAGGGACACAATTTAGCCAAGTCCTTTCTCATTTTGTAATAAGGATTAACTTTACCTAGTTTCCAATACCATGCTTCTCATTTGTCTGCGACCTCATCAGAATGGCATTTATTGTCCATATTTCTACCAACATCTGACCATAATCACTTAAGTAATTCCTAAGATGACTTAGATTCCCCCTATAGCACTGTCCCTATAGCTCTTGTCCTTTTCTGAGCTCCCACCAGAATCACCCTTAATGCTCCGTTTATGGCAATCTAGGTTTTTTCTAGCCTGTTCCTCCAAATTCTTCTAGCCTCTACCTATTACTCACTTCCAAAGCCACTTTGACATTTTCAGATTATTTGTTTGGTTTTGTTTGTTTGTTTTTGAGACAGAATGTCATTCTGTTGCTCCAGGCTAGAATGCCTGCTGTGGCATCGTAGCTTATAGCTCAAACTCCTAGGGTCAAGTAATCCTCTTACCTCAGTCTCCTGAGCAGCTAGGACTATAGGTGCCAACTACAATGCCCAGCTAGTTTTTCTGTTTTTAGTAGAGACAGGGTCTCACCCTTGCTCAGGCTAGTCTTGAACTCCTGAGCTCATGCAGTCCACCCACCTCAGCCTCCCAGAGTGCTAGGGTTACAAGTGTGAGCTACTATGCCTACCCTCAGATATTTGTTTTAGCAATAGATCTTCTTCTCAGTTCCAATATTCTATCTTAGATCATTTTGTACTGCTATGATGTAATATCACAGGCTGGGTAATTTGCAATGAATAGAAATTTATTTCTCACAGTTCTAGAAGCTGCGAATTCCAAGTTTCAGGGGTCAGAGTCTTGCAAGGGCCTTCTTGCTGTGTCATTCCATGGCAGAGGACAAAAGGACAAGAGAGGCAACAGAGGACAAGAGAGGTTGAATTTGATTTTATAACAGCTGACTCTCTTGCTAAATCCACTCCCATGATTATGACCTTAATCCATACATGAGTGCACCTATTAAACTATCACCTCTCAACTCTGTCGCACAGGGCATTAAGTTTCCAATACATGAACTTTGGGAGGTGTAGAGGACGCCAAGAGCCATACGACCTCTGAGCAAGATGACTTGCAGTTGGGGGCGGGCTCTCTGCCAATTTGTCTGCAAGTGCTCCTTGCAGAGAGAGAACCCGAGCCCATGGCGAGCCTTGGGCACGTAGTCATTGTCTAATACTCCCCTCACCTGTCTTGTGCTGTCTCAATAAAAGGCTACTGTGGAGGTTGCTCGAGGCTATCCTGCAATCAAAGTTAGCCCGCCTCCTACAAGCTTGTACTTCTAATTAGCATCTCGCCTGGTTCCTTTCTGCTGCGTGGAGACCAGGGCCATAGAGGATCAGACAGGGAGGGACATTCAAGCCACAGTATAAAGGTCTTTGAACAGACCTTTGAGTCTGAAGCTGAATTCATCAGTTCCTTCAGCTTTTTGAAGTTGAGCTTTCTCTTACTTGAAGCTGAAAGCTTCCAAGTTTTGCCCCCAACCCAGAAATCTACATTTTTAGCTAACTCCCTGGATGATTCTGGTGCAGGTAGTCTAGGAATTTTATTTTGAGAAACTCAGCTCTAAAATGATGACAAATGTCCCAGTTATGTCTGGAAAATCAAGATTTCATGAAATGGATCGCCTTGGTTGATTCCGGTAGATGCCTCACATGCACAGTTCTTACTTGTTTTGACCATCAAAACTGCCTTTATAGGCTCAGCGCCTGTGGCTCAACGGGCTAAGGCACCAGCCACGTACACCTGAGCTGGTGGGTTCGAATCCAGCCCCGGCCTGCCAAACAACAATGATGGCTGTAACCAAAAAATGACCGGGCCTTGTGGCGGGCGCCTGTAGTCCCAGCTACTTGGGAGGCAGAGGCAAGAGACTCCCTTGAGCTCAGGAATTAGAGGTTGCTGTGAGCTATGATGCCACAGCATTCTATCCAGGGTGACAGCTTGAGGCTCTGTCTCAAAAAAAAAAAAAAAAAAAAAAAACTGCCTTTATAGAAAGCTCAACATATCCTCTACACTTAAGAATTTCTGTTTTTTTAAAAGTTATTTATGATTGCTTAACTCCTGGGGAACAAAATATCTAGAAATCTTGGAAAAATATATATATGTATTTTTTTTTTCATGGTATCCCTCCAGGGTGATGTGGGAGGAATATTGACTTCTTCAGTACCTTATGGAGAAACTGCACATTATAAAAATTTTTTAGAATATCAAGACTCTCCAGGGCCTTCCTCAATTACTGAATATTCAGACATTGGTCTAAGTGAAGTGTAGTGGCATCTGCTGCTATTTTTCCAAAGTAGGGTCACAAAGCTTAACTCCTGTCCTGAGAAAACAGAAGCCCAGGGCGCTAACCTACATTATCCTCATAGAGCTTAGATTGGACAAGTGAATAGAAGTAGTTGTAGCTAGGAGTATGGTATAAATGGGGAAAAGAAATCAACATTCAGGGGCAAAAGAGGGCCTGAGACTCAGAAACACTCCAATTAAAGTGGGCAAATCACAGTGGTCGAAAAAGAAAGACAGACCAAGGGAAAGACCAGGCTGCAACCCTGTGTCAGTAGGACACAGAGAGAACTAGAGGTTGAGATGGGTATAGCCACTTTCCCTTTATGGAAGTTTATGGTTTCTCACAGAAGAGGAAGAACTTGATGACATTAAGTTGATTTGTTGTAGAGAAGGAGACACCACAAACTTCTTAAAACAGGTTGAGTATCCCTAATCCAAAAATCAAATATTCAAAATGTTCCAAAGTCTGAAACTTTTGAGCACCAATATGACAGTCAAGGGAAATAGTCATGGGAGAATTTCAGATTTGGGGTTTTTGATTAGGGATGCTCAACCAGTAAACATAATGTTAATGTTCTAAAATCTAAAAACATTGAAACCTAAAACACTTCAGGTCCCAAGCATTTCACATAAGAGATATGCAACCTGTAAATGCATTTATCTCTCAGCAAATTGGTATCAAGTGGAAGCTTAAATCTCCTATATAGTATATATTAGAGACAGGGATCTTACTGCAAGAGGGCAGAGGGAAAGGAAGAAAATTATTTTAAAGCTGTACATAGTTCTCCATAACACACTCTCCTAGGTTATTACCCTACTATATTGTGGAAAATAATCATCTTTATCTCCCAATGGAATTATAATCTCCCTGAAGGCAGAGACCATGTTTTACTCCTTTGTATCACTACATTATGGTGAATTTAAATCTTCCTTAGTGGGCTCAGCGCCTGTGGCTCAACGGGCTAAGGCGCCAGTCACATACACCTGAGCTGCAGGGTTCTAATCCAGCCTGGGTCCGCCAAACAACAATGACGGCTGCAACCAAAAAATGGCTGGGCGTTGTGGCGGGCGCCTGTAGTCCCAGCTACTTGGGAGATGGAGACAAGAGACTCACTTGACCCCAGGCATTGGGGGTTGCTGTGAGCTGTGATGCCACAGCACTCTCTCCAGGGTGACAGCTTGAGGCTCTGTCTCAAAATAAATAAATAAATAAATAAAAATCTCCCTTAGTTGAATTGATTTGAATTGAGCTATGTCACTTCCCAAATGAGTTGTTTTGATTCAGAACACAATAAATGAAACAATACTTATATATAATAAGGTATTTGGGTAGGATGAAAATTAGTTCCTTCATTTCCCCATACCATGTTTATGCAGGTGCTGGTTGGCATTATAGGCCATTATGCTTTTGTAAGGAAAATGGGTGAGAAGGTAATACTGTCAGTCCTCTCATCCCCTTAGCATTCTCTTCTTGGAAAGTCAGTCTTGAAACTCTTCTTTCCATAAACCCTGCAGTTTTACCACTGGAGACTTGTTCCTTTGAATTAAGTATTGCCCTCTCTAGGCCAAAGTTTTAAAATGTAAATACCTCTGGGAAAAATAACACACTACATCTCTATTGCTTTTATATAAATGCATTTAACTGAGGCTTTCCTCTTCATGGAAAGGACTGGGCTTCTCTAGGGTCTGAGAATATGAAAAAGAGGAAGGAAATGATGCCCGGAGAAGAACAGATGTACGGGGCAGGGAAGAATGGTTTTCAAGTAAAAGTTGGCCTCTGTCCCAATCTTACTGAGGTCTGGCCCCGAATACAACCACTAATAATAATTGCAGTAGCTTTTATTGCTCATTATGTAAGACTCACTTCTTCTGGCAAAACTCCTTTACAAAGCTCCTTACAAATAGCTCCTTGCAAAGGGCTATTATCCCTTTGTAATTAAAACAATATATTGCATCCTCCACTTGGGATTCGTTTGAAACAGTGTGGGTAATACACAATGGCACTCTGAAATCTTTTATTTAGTTTCTATTGAGTCAAAGCAAAAGCTTCCAGTAAAGATTTATCATGCTAGGTCCAGAGAGTTGTCTCAAATAACTCACAGGCAAGAAATGGGAACTTTGGGGGACATTCAAAGCTCCCTTTCTTGTATGAAGAAAGTGTGAATATAAGATCATCTCTGAAGCTGTCATGGAGCCAAATGATGTATCACCTGTGGATTTACTGGGGGAACAGTGGGGACTGTAACAAAAGCAGAGAAGGATATCATATCCCTTCTTAGTAAGCCAAGCTTTCTTTTACTTTTTTCTTCTGCTAGAAAAATGTACTTTCTTTATGGATACACCTTGCATAAAAGAAATAAACTTCTGGAATCTACTGTTTGGTCTTTTAAAAAGGTACTAACAGTGGACCTCAGTATCATTATCTCTAAATTGGGTTAAACAATGTCCACCTCAGAGGGTAGTTGTGAGGATCAAGTGAAGTTGTGTGTGAAGCACTTGGCCAGAGCCAGGAACAAGAGAGAGGATCCATGGATATTAATCCCCTTTCCAATTTTTCTTAACCTGACTGTAACCCCAGAGTTACTTTGGGAGAACCACCATGGCAAAACTCCTAGATAACATTCCTGACTTCTCCTAGCCTGCCCTATGCTGACAAGAAGTTGCCTCTTATGGGTACAACAAACAAGATTTTTATTTCATAACCATATTTCCCAAAATCAAAGATTGGGATGAATGGCCTTACCATATGGATGGTGGCTTTTTTTTAATCTTTCAGATATGTTCTTTTATTTATGTGACAGTCTTTCAAAGGCAAAATAATTAAGATACATTCAGTCATGTATTTAAAGAACCATCTTGCTGAAGAATGATATTATATCACAGGAAAGAAAACTCAACAACAAAAAAATAAGCCCTTGATTATTTGACATTGGGATTGTTGGGAACAGGATGTCATCACAGACACTTTCTTTATTTGCTGATCACTGACAGTTGTCAGAGTTGGTTGCCAACAGTGTTATTTCCCAACCAGTCATAGGTTAACCTTCTTTACCAAGAAGCCTGGAACATTTTGGTCTTGGTTGTATGTGCTACCATGTCTTCAGACCCACAGATCTTACAACATATACTCTGGGTGTTAATGAGCCAACATGCCTGGAAAGTAGTAAATGTGTTCAAATGATGGGAATGGAGGGGAAAATCCTCCAAAAATAGAAACACAAACAGATGTAGATTGATTATTTGTGGTGATTTAATGTTGTGGCTCTTTTTTGTTTCACTTCTTATATCTTTTAGCCAAAGATATTCCCATTCTCCATTCCTCCTCCTTTCTACTTTCTCCAAGATAAACTGCATGAGGACAAAGACTGTGTCTTCCAATAAACAATTCAACCAAAAGATGCTCACTGAATGAAAGCCTTACCCAATTGCTTAATCAATAAATCTAATATTGAAGTCTAGAACTGGATGACCTATACAATCGTTTCCCACTGGTTAACTTTATCCTTCATAGAACTAATCCCCAAAACCACAGAGAATTCTCCACAGCTGTTCTCTCTTCCTCATATGGAATGGCACTAGCTTGATGAGGCTAAGAAGCACAGTGACGCCCATCTCACTTGCTCAATTCTCAAGTTCTCCTCAGCAGGATAAGTATTATCTATAGCCAAGGCCAGCCTTTGTCAAATTATAAGTGTAACAAAATGCATCCCAAACTCTTTTTCTCCTGTATCGTCTTCTTACCAGCCCTGGCTGCTATCCTCTCTCACTTCCACCATGGCCACAAGCCCTTACTGTCTTTATCAGAGTTAACTCTTAGGGGAATAAAAATTATATGGGATATATACATCACTTAGCATCACTTTGTGTGAAGGGATCAACAGCCCTTCAACCAACCCTTTTCCTTCCTTTCTTATCACTACTCTATATCTCAAATTCATCCTGGGAGGCTGAGAGGGTGGTTGTACAAGCACAGGCTTTGGAGTCTAGCTATGTGAACTTGAACAGCTGTTTATGGTAGGTACCATGAAGACCTACTTCTTGGGATTATGGTGAGGAGTGGAAATTATATTCAGAAAGAGACCTGAAACATAGTCAGTGCTCAGTAAATAGTGGGTTTGGTGGATTCTTCCCAGACCAGCTGGAAATCTTACCCCACCTGCACCCAGGTGGAATAAAGCCATTTTATTTTATTTTATTATTCTTATATTTTTTTAGTTTTTCTATTTTTATTTGTTTTTTTAATTAAATCATAGCTGTGTACATTAGTGCAATCATGGGGTATAATGTGCTGGCTTCATATATAATCTGAAACATTTTCATCAAACTGTTTAACAATAAAGCCATTTTAATTGAACAAACTGGGCCTCCATTTTCTTTTCATCTTTTGCCTCAGAATAATCTTTCATCTTTGGCTCCATAACTTTTCATTTGATGCCAAACATGGGATGAGGAAAAGCCCCTTTGGGGGGCCGTAGTATATCCCATCTGACCCAGCTAAACAGACCCTTCTTCTGGCGAAAGGAAATGGGAAACCTCTCCAACCATGCCTAAACTCCATCTAATGGTGAGGTGAACATTTGTCTAAAATGCCTTTTCTAAACTTTTTTTAACTTCTCTTCATATCCTCTACTCTTAACTCCCTCTTTCCCTCTCCCACCATCTCTGGGTCTCTTACTTCCTTCTCCTCCATTTTTTTTCCAGCTGATTTCACACATGGCCTTGCTTCTCTGATCTCAGCCCCAGCCACCCAGAGATCCAGGCTCGCCCATCTATCCAGTGCCTTGTGTTTGGGGACACACTCTTATAGGTCGGGGCTCTGGCTGATTCCCCAGTCTCGCCACTCTGGTGCCCTAGACCCCTCCAGCTGATTAAGGTCACATGCAGAGGCCAGGCCCTTTTTTGACCAAAGTCATACCCAAAGAGTCCAGGTAATCTCCTGACGCCAGCCTTGACAAGCCAGGCTCGTCGTCAGTCCATTGCCCTACTGTGGGCTGGACCATTTTTGGTAGTTCTATGAGGCAAGCTCACCAATCCAGTGCTTTCCTAAAGGCCTGGATCACCATTTTTTCCAGCCAGTCTGACTTTATTCTTCCTCCACCTACATTCTCCCTTTCATCTCATTTCTTTTCCTCCCTCCAGTTTTTGATATGGGCACCACTCAGTGACAGATTTCCCCTTATTTACCTCCAAGCTACCTTTTACCTCCAGAGTCACACATTCCTCCTTCTTCACCTCTAAACTGCCTTTTGACTAATCTCTAGCCCCGAAAGCTCTATCCTGACCTCAAACCAAAACATCTCATTTTTTTCTGTACTTGAACTATATACAAGTTTGACAGTGGCTTGCAGTGGCCTCAACATGGCACCTTCATTCTCTCAGTTCTCACTGATCTCAATAATTACTGTCATTAGTCGAATGGTCAGAGATCCCTTATATCCAGGCATTTCTCATACTCTGAAACATTCCTTCCCTGTGTCCATCCTGTGAACCCTCTCAGGTTCTCCTGGCATGAGTAACACCGGCTTCTCCTGATACCCTTCCATAGCCCCTACTGTTCCTCTACAACCCTCTCTTCCATCTATAGCCTCCCATTAGCCACCCATTCTCATTGCCTTCCAACCCCCACATCCATATCCTTCCCTTAAACAACATCCCTCCCCATGATCCCCCACCCACCCTCCTCCATAGATGGTAGGGGGGAAAAGTGACGAAATTTCCCCCAGGGCCCTCAGACCTCCCAGTGAGATCTCATTGATCTGGCCTTCAAGGTGTGGCAATGCCTGTAGAGCTCCAGTATTGGTTTCCACTGCCATTAGGCAAAAGTGGCTTACTTCTCAAAACTCTGTGAGGCATTCTGAAAAAAAAAAAATTCCTCAAGATCATGCTTTAAGTGCAACAAACCAGGCTTGTGGGCAAAGCAGTGCCCCAAATCCAACCCCTCCCCCCCAAACTGTGTCCAGCCTGCACAGGTCTGGCTGCCCAGGTCTTTCTGAAGATCTGGTGCAGACACTCTCAGAACATGGCTGAAATTCCCTCCTGAGCTGAGCTGCAAAACCCCTACAACCATGGAAAATCAGAATGCTTCCTGGACACCATCCTAGAAAACTGAACTCTAGGTATTTGTGCTTATGGAAGGTAAGCCAATCTTTTCTCTTTCCTAACAAACATGGGAGCAACCTCATCAACTCTACCACCTTGTAAAAATCCTCTAAAAACAAGCAGAGATATTGTTAATGGGTATGAAATGTCCTCTCCGGATTGCTGGCGGCCCTGGCAACTCCAACTGGTTCCCACCTCTCACTGTTCATCTTCCTTTTTGGTTATGGTCTGTTAAGGAGGTCACTAATTTTTTTCTCATTCTCAGTTTCAAACCAGAAACCCTCCACCTCATGTCTCAATTTATTAACTATACAGTCACCCAAAACAACTCATATCCTTGCCTTACTAGATACCAACCAGCTCAAACTAAAGAAGCCAAAGAGTTCCTGTAGATGCTACTCCCTTATCCCATTCCCCTGCCCCTCCCATTCTCCTTACCAGCAGCCCACACAGCGCTACCATAGTCAAAGAGATACCATGCCCATCATCCCACCTCCTTATAATAGACAAAAAAGACTGCGATGATAGGATCAAACCCCACCAAACTGAGTGGACCAGCCTAAAAGAATCAACTCCCTACCCACTCTTACCATGTGTCCCAGCTGGGAGAGGTGAATGGGTCAACCCCCTATCCTACCCACCAGATATCCCACCTGGGAAAAGAAAATGGGCCAACCCCCACCCTTATAACAGATATCCAACCCAGGAAAGGCAATGTTCTAAACCCCACTTCCTGACCTTTAAAACCCCCATTCTTCATTACCCAAGTGTGGATTTCTTCCCACCCTGGTTGGAAATCTTACCCCACCTGTACTCAGGTGGAATGAAGCCATTTTAATTGCACAAATAAATAAATAGTGGCTGTTATTATTCTTCCCACTCCAATCTGGTAAATAGTTTTGATCACTCTCTTTATGAACCTACAGCTCTTTAAGATCAGGATCTTAATTCGCCTGTCTCAGGCTCCCTGTCCAATGTCCCGTACTAGCAAACAATACAGGCTCCCTAAGTGCTGAGCGAGCAATAGGAATGACACCCTGACTTTGATCAGGAGAGGAGAACTGACTCCTGAGCTCCAGAATGGTTTCCTAGCTGCAGCTCCTCTTGGATTAGGCTTCTGATTGAGCTTTTTACTAGTTTTCTCCATTTCCTTCAGAAAGGACTAAATATTTTCTCCTGACACTGAACCACATTCCAGGCTGCATCTAAGACCCAGGAATAATCCCAAGCATCACTTTTTGGCCCTGGATTCTAAACAGTCCAACTGCTTAATATTCAGTCTTCTTCATCTTCATCAGTGCTTCTCCTGTTGATGAGGCCAATTGTCATTGTCTAAATCTTATATAAAATGTGAATAGAAGTATATTTTAAAAGTACTGCTTTGTTTATTGATCTATGCCATACACGTGCAAACTAAGTAAAAGCAACTTCGAGACAAGGATACTAACACTCCTCTTTCTTAGTCCTTTGAGGAACAAAGTACCATAGAACGGGGCGCTCAACAAAACAGAAATTTATTTCTCAAAGTTCTGGAGGCAGAGAGGTCCAAGATCAAGGCACCAGAAGATTGGTTTTGGGTGGATACTGCTTTCTCATTCATAGATGGCACCTCTAACTGTGTCTTCATGTGGGGGATAGTCCAAGGCAGCTCTTGGGGCCTCTCTCATTAGAGTATTAATCCCACTCATGAAGGCTCCCTCTTTGTGATGCAATCATCTCTTAACGTCTCCATCTTCTAATATCACCACATTGTTGATTAGGTTTCAACATATGAATTTGAGAGGGAACACACGTTCTGCCCATAGCACTCTCCAACTTGATTCTTATCCCTAAGTGCCACCAATATGAAAATTCTAGAGCCACCACTAGCCCTGTCCGTTGTGACTAATAGGCTGGTCATGCTAAGCTTAGGCTGGGGCAGCTCTCCAAGCACTGTCCTGCCTAAGGCTGGGCTACAGCCAGGCCAGCTGCTCTCGATTTTCTGGGAGCACACAGACTGGGGCAGGTAGAGAGATATTTCTTCTATCCATTCATGGGAAAACCATCCTAGCCTCGAATCTTTCTTTCCCTGTGGACTGGTGTTGATACCAGTCACTCTGACCTCTCAGGACTCATTCACAATATAAAGGAGAGTGAGTAAAATCAGTTGTGAAGGGTCTCCAGGCCTGGGTGTTGATGAATTCCATCCTGGGCTCCTTTCCAGGTAGTGGACTTAATCCAGCCAGAAATGGCTTTCTCAAAGCCAATAAAGCCTCTCCAGGCAAGTGGAGAAGGCCTGTTTTAGCATGAGATCAGCGATCTCCTTTCCTGGTGCACACCTCACACTGCCCAAAATTCCCTCCCTGAGTCACCCTGGGTCAACTGCCTAAGCACTCAGACTCTGCACACATGTGGTAGACATTCCATCTATTTTAATAGTAAACCAAAAAACAGTCTCAGCATGGGTCCAAAGGAAACAGGCCATTGACTGCAAAATCTTTCCTACATTTTCACATTAACATTCTATCATCAATGGTAATGATGAAGGCATCCAGAAGAAAAAGGGCAGAGTCATCCTGGGAAGATGGCTCATTATCTCTGCTAATTACTTCTGTGCCTTTGTGATAAAACATTCCCCAGTCTTAGAGGCATTGCCTTTACCCCACTCCATCAATTAAGGCCTTCTTAGTCCTTTAAGACCAAACTCAAATGCTACTTTCTCCAAGAAGCCTTTCCTAATCCTCCAGTTAGAATTAATTGTTTCCTACTCAATGTTCCTATGACATTTATCATGTAACATCCCCATGTCAATATATGAAAATGTTACATGATATTTATTATAGAATATTCCTAAGTCATTTTGCAAAAATGGTATCATAAAGATATATGAAAGATGATTAGCACACTGCATAGCCTATAAACTATCAATATGCTATTAAGTGGCATAATTGATATCTGAACCAAAACATAAAGAAAAATTATTTTGGGATCATTACTTTATATACAGACCATAGGTCATGTTCTAAATGTGCATAGTTTGAGAAAAAGACTAACTTCTTTGACATTATGAAACACAAAATCTAGCTGTTCTAAAACCAAACTTGAAAGAAAATACAGGTATGAAGCAGACCACTCTTTACTTCATCTACTGAGACTTACACTTCATTTCGCGTAAAAGATGTCAAATCTCAGAATTAAACAGGCCCTACTAAATCCACTCTCCATCAATCCAGCTATACTCAAGCTCACTTCCACCTGAGGATACTTATTAAACTTTTAGCAACTCTAACAACAAGCATCATAAAAATAGCTGTCATTGATTGAGTCTCTATATGTAGCAGACTCCATGCTAAGTTCTCTACCATCTCAGTTAATTCTCCAGCAAACAAAAGTGTAAAGCAAACTTGCCAAAGACACAGCTATTAAGTGGCATATTTGATATCTGAACCAAAGCATAACTCTCAAGCCTGCACTCTCACCATTATGCATTCCTGTTTCTTTAATTGCTGGAAAGTTTTCCTAAATTTTGCAATTTAGGTAGAAGCTGCAACTTCCACCTGTGCCTGTGAGTTTTACCCATTGAGATCATCAAAATGGATCTAATTCACCTTCTACTTTATCTGCCTACAAATAATTAAAAACAAGTGGCATAACTCTTAAGCTCTCTCATCTCCAAACTAGACATCCTTCAGCTACTGTCCCACCTACAAAATGGCTTCAGCCCCCATCATGGCCTGGCCCCCATCACTGGACATGTTTCATTCATCCCTATTGCTCTTCAAGGGCAGTGTCCAGAATGAGCCACACTCTCCAGGTGCAGCAGGGATAGCCACAGCCAGGCAGAGTTCTTGCTCACTTACACATATCCTGCCTCTGCTTTGGAGAAAGTCTTCCTTAGTTGTGTTTGGGTTATGCCAGGTCACCTCCAGCCTCTACATATGCAGTGGCATTTTAGGGCTCAGTGAAAGACTTCACATTTATCCCTATTAAATCCCATTTTGCTCTATCTGGGACATCACTGCACTTTGCTGAGATCTTTCTAAATCCTCATCTTGTCATCCAACATAGCCACTAACCCTCTCAGCAAATTTGATCAGTATATTCTGTGAACCCATATATGTCATTAATAAAATAAAACCCATATATGACTGGGACCCTGCAGCAAATGTCTGGAGACCTCCCTTAAAGTTGACACAGATTCATTAATCCTCAGTCTTCAAGTGTGATTGTTCAAACAGTTACAAATCTGCTTAACTGTTCCGTGCTTACAGGTCTATATCCTGCTAAAACCCACCCGCCTGGGAACCCCATCAACAGAGGAAATGGGTTTAGTTCTGGCGTAACTTGTTCTGAGTGAGTGCCTGTTGTTTTATGAAGATTGGTCTAGCAGGGTGGATCCTGAACCCACACTGCTGCTCCTGATGGCATCTGTATATAAGCTAAGAGTTGCAACAATATAAATCACCTATAATCACACTCCAAACCCTGGGGCTTCCAATTACTTGCCCTACCATACCTCAAAAAATCCATATGTGCAAAAGTCTAGCTTAAAGTAAAACTGCAAAATATTTCTTTAGTTCTCTGACACACTGCTCTCAGCACCCACCTATTTCACCATGTCCTGCCCCATAGGAATCCTGGGACCTCATGAGACCCTCTGACTTGCCAAGGCTTTCCATCTTGGAAACTTACTTTACTCCTTTTACTCCCAGCCCCCCAAATGAACTCTTCATGAACTCTTCCCTCCTCCATCTTATGTTCTTAATGTACTGACCTCAGGTAGACATAAGGGAAAAAACAACCAGTTGGAAACATTCACATTCAAGTATGAATGAAGAATTGCCAGGAAGAATGTTGTTATTTGTGAAATGAGAACATGGACGGTTACACCGCAAATAATCCCTACTTAGTGGAATTAGAAGCCCTGTGATAAAATTGGAGCAAAGAATTGCAAAAAAAATTTGAAATTACTTTTGGGGGGTAGTTTTTGTACTAGTCAAGGTTCTTGGATATAAGTAACTGAAACTTTCTCTGGTTATCTTAATCAGAAATGGGACTTAGGAAGAATAACAGGTATGTATCCTCAGAAATGATGCAGAGGCTTGGAAGTCAGAACCCAAGAAAGATGGGGCTACTGAGAAGTTATTTAGATCATGCAACAAAAAACATGCTATCTAGAAAGCTATAGCAGGCTCCACCCCCAATGGATTCATTACTACTGGACACTCAACACCAAATTCCTAGGCATCTAAATATTTCCTTTGCTACATTAAACATTTTCAACTGTCCCAAAAATTCAAGGTTAGTCCATTGGTCAGCCTGGCCCGCAAAGCCACTCGTCAGCACCAGGGAACAAGAGGAGAGTATCTTATCTCTTTTGGCTTTCCTAATAGCACATCATTCTCTACTCACCCTTCGCCTTCTTTTAGGATCCAGAAGTATATTATTCACGAGCATGAGAAATGTCTAATACAATTCCTAGAACTCCTTAAGTTTTATATGTACCTTCACCAAGAGTCTAATCCTCGGTCTGCCCCTTCTACAGGCTTTTCCTGGGGCTGTGGAGAATGTGCCACCCTCAAGAGTCACCAAGCAGACAATTTAGTACAGTACCACTCATACCCAGGCTCAGCAGCCAGAATCTTGACAAACTGCTTTAAAAAAAAAAAAACTTTTTGTTGGAATATATATAACACATATACAGAAAAGTGCCCAGATTATAAATGTTTGGCACTATGAAATTTTACAAAGCAAACACATCTGTCCAAGAACTCTTACCAGCACCCCAGGAGCCCAGACCTGTGTCTGTGACTACCTAAGCCAGGTGACCCCTGCCCCGGCATCTGGTACTATCAATTTGTTTTCTCTGTCTTTAGATTTTAAAAAATTGAATCATGTGGTATGTTCTCTTTCAGGACTGGGTTATTTCACTCAACATTTTATCTGTGAAATTCATCCATATGTTATGTGCTTGTAGTTGACCAATCACTTTCAACCCCAAGGGGCTGGGAGTTACTGACATTATCTACTGAGATCAGCTCAGAAAGTAAAACCTGTAGATATTTGTTACATTCACAAGAAATTTGGCCCAACCATGATTAGTTTCAGAAAAATTGAATATCACCCTTTTGGTATAATGTGCGAAAATCAAGTAGTAACAGTAGTGATATATAAAGAATAATTTAGATTCACAATGTTAGTCATTTTAGTTTAGCTTAAAATGCCCTAAAAAGTGTCCCTTTGATTCCTAAAAATGTTTGCAACAGACACAATTCAACTTCCCAAGTAGCTGAAGAATTCATTTGGAGTTCAGGGGGTTCTGGGACAAAAACTGGCCGTGCACCTGGATGTGCCCAAGTGAGCTAAACATGTGGGCGATTTGGGATAAACTAGGCTTTAGGAATCATTGTAAAGAGGGGAAAGTTACTAGTATAGCTAGGGATAATAAAGA
The DNA here is from genome assembly GCA_963573935.1 of Arctocebus calabarensis. Classification (NCBI taxonomy): domain Eukaryota; kingdom Metazoa; phylum Chordata; class Mammalia; order Primates; family Lorisidae; genus Arctocebus; species Arctocebus calabarensis. The sequence goes on along the minus strand of CAUYON010205117.1, from coordinate 11,440 downwards.
GACTGCTGAGGGAGACAAGGGCTATGAGCAGGACAAGAAATACTAGATGATCAGACCTAAAACATTTATCCTTTCCCAAAAATGTGCTCTGGAAAAGCAATCTCCTTGGACAAACAGGTTGAAGATTAAATTGTACCTCCCTGGGGGAATCCACAGTCATATGACAGTGCACTTGTGGGGTTGAGGGGTCTGGAGGTGAGAAGCCAAAGGGAGGGAAGGCAGGGCTAGCCACTCAGAGGCAGAATTCCTGGCTCTCAGCTGTTTGTTCTGTAAATGGAAGAAGAAAGTTCCTTGCATTCCACAGGTCTCTGGATAAGACCATCACTCTGAAAACCTCTCTATTCTTGATTAACTCAAACCAATAGGATAAAGCAGGGGTCCTCCAACTATGGCCCGTGGACCACATGAGTTGGTGTGAATTGTATTTGTTCCCATTTTGTTTTTTACTTCAAAATAAGATATGTACAGTGTGGATAGAAATTTGTTCATAGTTTTTTGTTTTGTTTTTTTTTAACTGTAGTCTGGCCCTCTAATGGTCTCAGGGACAGTGAATTGGCCCCTGTTTAAAAAGTTTGAGGACGCCTGGGATAAAGGGTGGTTGCTACATATCTTCAAGCATAGTCGTGGAAGTTGTTAAGGAGACAGCAGTCAAAGAGAAGTCAGAAGCCTGGGGAAGCTGGGAAAGGAGGGAGCCAGGAGGGCTCAGGACACGCTCAGTCTTTCCCAGGCAAATGTATCTGATTCTCTCTGCTTCTCATCCCCAGCTTAGCCCCAGACTCAAAATCATCTATGGCAACGGATGGTGACAGGGAAGGCAAAGCAAAGAGGAAAAGGCAGAAGAAGGAGCAGAGAGAAGAGTCAGAGCAAGAAGGAAAAGTTGACAGTTAACCAGGATTAGAGAGAAAGAAATGTGCCAGGGAAGGAAGGAGGGACAGCTTAGTCCTATTTTCTTCCTGCCCCAAACACATGCATTCCCCATAGTGTGGGTAGCAGTTGAGGTGAAACCATGAAAAGTCTGCGATGACCTGAGCTGGCGGGTTCGAATCCAGCCCAGGCCTGCCAAACAACAATGACGGCTGCAACCAAAAAATGGCCAGGCATTGTGGCGGGCGCCTGTAGTCCCAGCTACTTGGGAGGTGGAGGCAAGAGACTCACTTAAGCCCAGGAATTGGAGGTTGTGAGCTGTGATGCTACAGCGCTCTATCGAGGGTGACAGCTTGAGGTTCTTCCTCAAAAAAAAAAGTCTGTGATGGAGGGGAGGCTCTAGCAGGCTGGGCACTAAAGCTCCACTCAGGATTCTCTGCAGTATTCATTCACATTTGCCCTGTCACCCAGCCTGATGAGGATTTTTGAAAAAGAAACTTGACATGCAAAGTCGTGTGATCTTCAGGTCAGATCAAGTCTCAACAATTGTGTGCATCTATGTATATGAGGTAGCATTAGAAGTTGTAGAACAAAAAATAAATAAATAAATAATAAAAAAAGAAGTTGTAGAACATATGATAATGAGACAGAATAATGTCCTACTGTTGCAGGAAAATGAGGCCTGATGGAGAGAAACACCTGAACATCTGTGTTTAAAAGAGGAAGGGATTTATTTCAGCCAGCAGAGCCACGGCAGACTAAAGTCCAAAAATGGCCAAGCCCCCTAACTGGATCTGTCCTTTCCCTTTTCTCTCCAGCCAAGGGTTCCTTGTCCACCAGGACCTTTCTCTTTGCTCAGTTTGAATCAAGCTGGAGAAGGCAGGAACAGGCTTTCATAGAAGTGGAAGCAATTGCTAGTGTCAAGGTCCCAGAAAGTTAAGTTTCTACAAATCTAAGTCACCACAGGAAGGACTTTGCAGGACTGTCCTTGGGCTCCTGTGAGAAGACTTTTGTACTTTCAGACCTTACTTTTCCCATGTGTCCTCTCTCATTACCAGGAAGTATAAGATTGTGTCCCAGGCCACAGGAGGGTAGATATTACATACAATACTGTGGGCCAGCAAAGGGAGAGAACTCACCCTGTTGAAGGAGTCAGGGAAGGCTGTGCGAAGAAAGAATAATTAAGAAAAGCTTTGAAAGATGGGGTTTGGGTGGGAATAAGATATTCCAATTAAAAGGAAACACTTTGAACTGAGACCCGTAAGTGGAAAAGCATTGGGCATGTTGGAAACACAACTGAGGATTCTATGAAGTCAAAACTTAGGGAACTACAAGGAGATGAAGCTAAAAGGAAGAGATACCATATTATAAAGGCATTTGAATGCCAGAGTTTGGGCTTTATTTGGTTAGCAGTAAGGAGCCATTGGAGGTTTTCTTCTGGAGAGTTCTATGATCAGGTTGCATTTTAAGAAACAGAATCGGGCAGTGATGTGTGAGTAATCATTATGTCAAGACATCCAGGTAGAAGGCTACTGGAATAGTCTAGAGCAAATGTGGGGAACCTATGGCCAGGCCTTAAGGCCGCATGCGGCCTTCTATGTCCTTAAGTGCAGCCTTTTGACTGAATCCAACTTTTACAGAACAAATCCCTTAAAAAAATTTGTTCTGCAAGGGCTGTTTTGACAGAGCCAGTTCACAGGGAACAATTGAGTGATGGGGAAGTGCACGTGGCACATGGTGAAAGGAAGAATGAGAGAATGAAGCACAACAACGGCGGGCCCAAGGGGAGCAGATTTAAGACCAGGGCAAATGTGTAAGTCTGAGGAGATCCCGAGGAGGAGATAACTGACAGAGAAGGGCCAGGAGGAAGTTGGAAGGGATGGAATTAGGAGGCCTAGAAAGGAGTTACCTGGGTCAAAGGAAAGAGAGACTTCTCTAGAACCACAGAGGAGCAAGAAGGTAAAAACACCAAGAAATTCTAAGAAGCTGAGCTATCTTAGGTTGGTGGCTATCCTGGTTTGAATTTTATTCCCCCCAAAGAGGTTAAAGTTTAAACCCCCAGTGCTTATGAAAGTGACCTTATTTGGAAATAAGGAGCTTGCAAATGACCGGGTCAGGATGAGGCCAGTAGGGTGGGCTGTAATCCAACATGACTGTGTCCTTATAAAAAGGGGAAAGTGGGGGCACTGAGACGGTCACAGGGAAACGCCACACGAACATGCAGACAGAGATCAGGATATGTCTACCAGCCAAGAAATGCCAAGTATTACCAGAAAAGCTCCAGAAGCTAGGAGAGAGGCATGGAGCCACATGCCCACAGAAGGAAGCATCTCTGCCGACACCTCACTCTTGGACTTCCACCCTCCAGAACGTTGAGATAAAAATTTCTGTTGTTTAAGCTACCCAGTTTGTGGTGCAGTTTGTTATGGCAGCTCTTGCAGGCTAATATAACGGCTTGGCTTTCTCAAGGATTAGGAGACTTGTGCTCCATATCATATGACTTCTGTAAAGAAAGACTTCTGCCTCCATCCAGGGCCAACCTGGTGCTGGCTAGTACAGATAGCATTGTCAGTGCAGCATTTGAGCCAGCATTTAGGAGAAATGAAATAGGAAAAGTCTTCCTCCCTTCTCCCTTCAGAGTTCATGGAGCAATTGTTTCTATATCCAGCTGGACTCACCTGGGACACAGGTGTGCAGAGCGGGCTCCCTGAACTGAGCACAACCCAGGTAAGCAAAAGCAAGTCCTGCGCATGTGTGGGTGGGATGCTCTAGGGAGGACTGTATAGATATGAGTGGGGCTGCAGGACACCAGGCTTGCTCTGGATGGCATCTTTAGGATAGCTCAGTGGACATCTGAGCTTACATTAGACCAGTGCTTTTTAATCTTTTTTTAATCTCATAGCACACTTAAATTATATTGATCAAAAAAAAAAAAGAGTAAAACAAATACACTTGCTGAGCTTTGAACTTCTTTCAAAAATAATTTAATTCATGGTCTTTAAGAATTTTCATAGCACAGTTAAGATTCTGTCATAGCACGCCAGTGTGCCCTGGCACACCCATTGAAAATCACTGCATTACACCCTTTGAGGGTTGTTTCGAGGTGTTTTTTTTTTTTCTTTGAGGAGTAAAAGGAAGAATTCGTTTTTATTAGCATGAGGTTTCCAGAAATCTGGGGCTGGTGCAGGATGAGAATGAGCAGTTGACACTGAACCTGCAAGAGGGTGGGGAGGAGCCCGGTGGGAATTAGCACCCTCCAACCCCCACCCCTGTACCAGCTTTCACTCCTATCTCCTTGGCCTTGGAGTCTGTCCTCCTGGTAGCCCTCCTGGTCAGCGATTGTCTTGTCTTTTTGCTGTCCCCTAGTGCCTAACCTAGTCACTCCCCAGTGAATACAGATCAGTGGTGGGGTGAGCGTTTCTCCATGTTCTCCATTCCACATGCAGATTTTGAACACTGAAGCCCATTTAGAAGCAGAACTGATGCTCACTAAGAGGTCAAAAGCTGAAAGAAAAATTATTCCAAGACGCGAAACGAAAGGAAAATGGAATCCAGGTTCTGTGTGGACAACGTGGTCTTTATTCCACCGGAGTGCAAGTGAGGTGAAATCAGGAAGGAATTCCACATGTGGATTATGGCAGATGGGGCTTTAAAGTGTCAGAGGGGCAGGGATTGGTACATTCATTCATTCCTGGGGTGGGACCAGCACTTGATTCTTCCTGGGCGGTCAGTTCTTCCTGGGCAGGTCAGTACATTCGGCCCTATCACCCTCATTTTCAAGGCTTTTCTGACACTACTGACACCACCTGTCCAGCACACCATCTTCCAAGGTCATGAGCCACTGTTCCCTACTGTTAGTGTGGTGGGAGCTGCTGTCCTGCGTGGCAAAAACTCATTGCAACAAAATAGGAAATGTTAACTAGGAAAACACTAGAAGGCAGAATTTTAGAATGTAGTCACACCCTAGAAGACTACTGGAGACTACTTAAACACACCTGAATGAAAGCAGGAAAGAGGGCAGGGAATTGTGAAACAGGCCCAGACCCTGGGCACCTGGTAGTCTTTGGCTCCCTGGCTAATCAGCGGAGTTGAATTGAAAGACAGAAGCAGGCAGAAGATTGAGGGTAAAGTGGAAATCTACAAAGGTCTTGCAAGGGACCTCTAGATAACATTGACATGTGGAAGAAGGGACGCTGGCTAGGAAACTGTGAGGACCCACTGGCGGCAATGACGCCTTGGGTGCATATAGCACTTCACAAGGTGTTTTCATAGGTGACAACACTGGGAATAAGGCAGGAGTTACTATTCCCACTTTATGGAGGGAAAAGCTGAAGCTCAGAAAGAGCATATGATATATCCAAAGTCACACAGCTAGTGCATGGTAGAGCCCATCCTCTAGCTCAGGATGGAAAAGGACTCAGTGAATAGGCTGAATGAATTACTTATCTTCACCTCACCAAGGGAAGTGATAAAGAGAATCCTGCCTCAACATTTGCCAGTTAAATAGAAGGTACGTGTTCTCCCTGTCAGCAGCAGCAACAGCAACGTTGTTAAACCAGTCTTTGGGGTCAAACAGAGTGGGCTCTAACCTTCACTCTTCTCCCTACTAACAAGAGACCTGGAACAAACTGTTTAAGCTCTCTAACGTTTATTTACATAATTGTAAAATAGAAGCAATATTTTGGGGGTTATTTTAAGGGGAAAGTTGTGTTTTTTTCAAAAGTGTCAAAGGGGAAGTGGAGGAGGGAGGCAAGAAGAGGGAGGGCATTTGGGGGTACCTCATCTAATGTGTGTGATGCAATGGTAAGTTTCAAAATTACTAAGAAAACAGTATAGTTGTAATGTATGTGTTAATCAGTTCAATGTAAGCATTTCACATTGCATATTGAATCAGTACACTGAACCCATAAATGCACACAGTTATGATTTAATAAAAACAAAAAAAAAGGTGTCAAAGCAAAATGTCACATACCAATTGTCAAAGTTAATACTTAAGAAAATCAGACATTTTATACTTAATAACCTAACTTCTTTTATTTTTATTGTGAAGGTGCATCCTTACAATAAGCACACATTTTGGCTTGTTATGATCTTTCAAAATTTTTTTAGACTTTTTTTGTGAAACCATGTAAAAATTCATGTAATGTGCATTTTCAAATATGAGTTCTGTTGTGGAACCAGGGCAGTGCAGACAGCTTGAAATACCTACGAAGCATTTGGGAAGAATGTGGCTAGTGAATGCACAGTACTTAAATGGCTTGAGAAGTTCAGTTCTGGTGATTTTGATCTTAAAAATGAGCCATGTAGAAGGGAATCCATCTCAACCTCCATGTGAATTAGCATCAAGTTTTGATGTTACCCTTCCAACAATATTGGACCACTTGAAACAAATCAGCAAGGTAAGCTGGATAGATGGAGTCTGCATGAGCTAAATGAGCATCAAAAGAGAAATCATCTCTAAGCTTGCCTTTCTTTGATGTCACGATATAAAGGCAAACTATTTCTATACCATATGGTTAGAAAAAGATGGAATTTTTTGACAATCACAAGCATTTAGCAAATGGTTGGATAGAGATGAAGTGCCCAAACACAGTCCCAAACGGAATATTCATCAGTAAAAGTTAATGGCATCTGTCTGGTGTCTAGCCCTGGTGGACTACAGTTTCATGACCCTTAGCAATCCATTACAGTAGAGGGTGTCTACTACAACCCGTTGAATGACATGAAGAGGATGCTTGTGATTAAGTATTCAAGATCAGTCCATAGAGACAGGACAACCCTCTTGCAAAATAACAACCACCTGTCACACAGACAACACTGCTCAAGCCACAGAAGCTGGACTTGGAAGCTCTCTGTCATCCACTGTATTCACCAGACCCTGCACCAGCTGACCACCACATCTTCTGGGCTTTGGACCACTTCTTGCAAGGAAAAATATTCAATTTCAACAAGCTGTGGAAAACACCTTTGCAATTTCATTGCTACTCACTCTCCAGGCCTCTTCACTGCTGCCATAAAAGCACCACTGTTAAGATGGCAAAACCGGCTGAGGGCCTGTGGCGCAATGGGCTAAGGCACCAGCCACATATACCTGAGCTCGCGAGTTCGAATCCAGCCCGGACCCACCAAACAACAATGGTGGCTACAACCAAAAAATGGCCGGGCATTGTGGTGGGTGCCTGTAGTCCCAGCTACTTGGGAGGCGGAGGCAAGAGACTCACTTGAGCCCAGGAATTAGAGGTTGCTGTGAGCTGTGATGCCACAACCCTCTATCCAGGATGACAGCTTGAGGCCCTGTCTCAAAAAAAAAAAAAAGATGGCAAAACCATGTTAAAAGTTTAGGCACATCCTTTGGTTAATTGTACTTCTTATTTGAGATATATGTGTATTGACATAATAAGATTGCTAGTATTTTAAAAAGTGTTTGGGTTTTTAAACAATGACAATATATTTCCTATTGAAAAAGTAAAGTTGAATTTTAAATTTTTTAAAAACAAAATCCAAATTGACTAAAGGCTGTGTTCATTTTACTCTAGTACACATGAGGAAAGTCTACCTCACATAGTCTCACCATCAAGACTCCACTGTGGTCTCCAGATATTCAAAAGCAAACCCAGCTGAGTTGGGAGGATCAGCAGCCTCCAAAGGGCTGGCCAAGCTTAAATAAGAAGGGCAAAGTCACCCCTCACTGCCTGGAATAATGAGCACCCAATCCCTCCCATAGATGAAGTCTACTAACCACCAACCGAAGCTAACCTCTTGACCCAGGACCTGCATGCCATCTCCTACACTCCTCACACCAGCGCCATTCCCCATCCACAGATAAGGAAACTGAGGCCAATAGAGATTGAGTAACTTGCCAAGGCCAAGGCAAATTAGAACCAAGGTTGATCTGACTCCCAATACTATGTTCTAAATGTGTGGATTTCATGAATTAGTAGTGTTTTTTTATATTTTGGAACTTTAACGTGGAGTTGTCAATTTTTGTGACAAGTATAAAGTAATTTCTAAAAGTCATCTCCTATTATTTATATATGAATTTATGCAATAAAAATTCATTGGTGTCTACTGTGTTCCAGGTACTGTCTCAGGGACTAGGGGACAGAAGTGACAAAGCCAATTCTCTTCCTTGTGCCATTCTGGATTATCATATTTAATACCAAATAGATGTACATTAGGATAAAAACATGAGAACTATTAATAGCTTATATAAACAATAATTCCAACATAGAAATAATTACATATTATTATATTAACAAATAAAACATAAGAAAAATGACTGGAAATAATAATAGCAAACACGTCTCGGCGCCTGTTTAAGGCTAAGGCACCAGCCACGTACACCTGAGCTGGCGGGTTTGAATCCAGCCTGGGCCCACCAAACAACAATGACGGCTGCAACCAAAAAAATGGCTGGGTGTTGTGGCGGGCACCTGTAGTCCCAGCTACTTGGGAGGAGGAGGCAAGAGACTCGCTTGAGCCCAGGAATTGGAGGTTGCTGTGAGCTGTGATGCCATGACACTCTATCCAGGGTAACAGCTTGAGGCTCTGTCTCAAAAAAAAATAATAATAATAATAGCAAACATAGGGAAAATATAAAACCTAGAAAATATACCAAACACAGAAAAGAAAGATGTTTTAAAATATAGGAATCTCAGAATAAAAGTTATTTCTATGAAAGGACATTTAGAACCTTACACCAACAAAACACAGAAAAAGTACTAAGTATGGAGGCAAGCCCCTGTGGCTCAGTGGGTAGGGCACCGGCCCCATATACTGAGGGTAGCGGGTTCAAACCTGACCCTGGCCAAACTGCAACAGAAAAATAGCCGGGTGTTGTGGCGGGTGTCTGTGGTCCCAGCTGCTTGGGAGGCTGAGGCAAGAGAATCATCTAAGCCCAGGAGTTGGAGGTTGCTGTGAGCTGTGATGCTACAGCACTCTACCGAAGCTGATAAAGTGAGACTCTGTCTCTACAAAAGAAAAAAAAAGACTCGATATGTATATAATTTATGATACTAAATTGTATGTGCTATAATTTTTTGCCAGTATGGAGATTAATATTCAACAATGCAATATGTGTAGTTTAACACTCCAACTGGTTTTAGTAGCTCAGTTCAAATCCGTCTTAATAGAAAATTGTTCCTTGGCCAGGTGCAGTGGCCTCCTAGCACTCCGGGAGGCCAAGACAGGTGGATTGCTTGAGGTCAGGAATTTGAGACCAGCCTGAGCAAGGGTGAGACCCCATCTCTACTAAAAATAGAAAAACTAGCTGGGCATGGTAATGGGCACCTCTAGTCCCAGCTACTCAGGAGGCTAATGTAAGAGGATTGCTCAAGCCCAAGAGTTTAAGGCTGCTGTGAGCCATGACAACCTGGCAAACAGAGAAAAAGAGAAAAACAAATTTTTTTCCATAAGCCAAAATGGCAATATATGCCAATCCCAATATGGCATAATATTAAAAAAGAAGAACAAAAGAAAATGTTAACACCAGGTCCCCCGAGATTGACTGAAACAAGCACACGCTCACTATTCTGCTCACCATCTCCCAGAGAGACCAAGAAGAAAGGCAGCAGGACGACAGGTCAGGTGCCCAGGCCAGTTGGGCCTATCAGGGCTCTGACCATCCATCTAGTAGCAGATAAGAATTTATCTGAAAGGGGTGCAGCAGATGGACAGGGAACCCTCCTGCAAAAACTAGCACAGTCCAAGACTATGCCAGGGAACTGTGCCCCAAACCTCAGTCCCTCAAAGCCATTCCACCACTTCTTTCTCTGAGGCCCAAAAAGCTTCTCTCTCCTCAGAAGGCCCCTATGAAAATGCAAGTATTTCTGCAAGTGTTAAGCATTTCAGCTAACACTTTTCTTATCAGCCACACACCTCTGTTATCAGCAAACACCTTGGCTTAAATTATTTGACAACTTTCAGAGTATGTGTGGGAAAGAAACCCTGCTTTGTCCCTGGTGGGGGAAGGTGAAGGGTGGAGATAAGGGTTTAGGGATGCCAAGTGAAAGGAGAGAATTATCAGAGGAGATGACTTGACCACTGGCTTTGCTTGCCCTGCACTCATGCCAGAGAGGACAGAGCTGTGTGCATGCTGTGTTCTGTGAAGGGCTCCTGGGAAGCAGAAGGCAAATTTGAGAAGAAGCTTGCAAGGAAATGTGTGTAACCTAAATGGAGTGCATAGGCTCTGAAGGGATGGCTGACCTACCATTTTAATGGACTTAATTTTTTTAAAAAGTTGTTTAACAGCCAACTGCTCTTCTAATACCCAACTTGTTTCTATTTCCCTTCTAAAAGGTCATTTGAAAATTTACCCTATCCACTCCACATCAGATCATTTTAAGCATCCAGTGAATATCATAAACTCATTGACAGTATGAAATGCTATGGATTACAACTAGCACCTGGTAGCTGGGGGCAGTGAGCTATTACAGGTGCAGGGGGGTGGGGTGACCAGCAATGTCGTGTCCTGTTTCCCAAAGCACACCTCTCAGCTATGAGCTCAGTGTAGATGGCATCCACACCTATTCACTGTCACAGCAAGAAAATCCATGAAATCTACAGGTCCACTAGCTGAGAGTCCAGCCAACACTTCATCTGCAAGGTCCTTGTTCATATGGTTGGTTGGTTGGTTGTAGCAAGTCAAAAGTTGGTTAGATTGACCTTGGCCCCAATGGCTCAAGCCACGTACACCTGAGCTGGTGGGTTTTAATCCAGCCCACGCCCGCCAAACAACAATGACAGCTGCAACCAAAAAATGGCTGGGCATTGTGGCAGGCACCTGTAGTCACAGCTACTTGGGAGGCGGAGACAAGAGACTCACTTGAGCCCAGGAATTGGAGGTTGCTGTGAGCTGATGCCATAGCTCTCTAGCCAGATTGACAGCTTGAGGCTCTATCTCAAAAAAAAAAAAAAGTTGGTTAGATCTTAGGGCATGCAGCAAGGGTGGAGAATAGCAGGCTAAAACAGACAAGAGCTAGAAATGTTGGACAATGTATTAGCTTTCTATTGCTGTATAACGAATTACTGCAAATTTAGCACCTTACAATAACATACATTTATTATCTCTCAGTTCCTGGGAGTCAGGAGTTCAGGCATGGCTTAGCTGGGTCCTTTGCAAGTCGGCAAAGTATCAGCTGGATGGCTCTTCTTTCTAGAGCTCTGGGTTCTTGTCTGAGTTTATACAGTTGTTGGCAAAGTTCAGTTCCTCAGTTCCTGTGTAGGACTGAAGTCCTGCTTTCTTGCTGCTGTCAGTAAGGGCAGCTCTCAGTTCTTAGAAGCCTCCACAATTCCCTGCCATGAATTCCTCTCACAGCCTGGCCACTTGTTTCTTCAAAGCCAGCAGGAGACTCTCCCTCTCTCTCTTGTCTACTTAGATCGGTGGTTGTCAACCCTTCCTAATGCCACAATGTATTTTCATTGTTAAAAAGGTGTCGCGACCCACAGGTTGAGGACCATTGCTCTAGGCAGTTACTATGAATCAATCAGGAGTTAGTCCACAGGATGAAACACATTTGTAGCTTCTGATTAAATGCTCATTTTATTTATTTATTTATTTTGAGATAGAGTCTAACTT
>CAUYON010205115.1:0-24234 GCA_963573935.1 Arctocebus calabarensis | reverse complement strand
GGTTCAAGCCCGGCCTCGGCCGAACTGCAAAACAAAAAAATAGCCGGGCGCTGTGGCGGGCGCCTGTAGTCCCAACTACTAGCGAGGTTGAGGCAAGAGAATTGCTTAAGCCCAAGAGCTGGAGGTTGCTGTGAGCAGTGTGTCACCACGGCACTCTCCCCAGGGCGATAAAGTGAGACTCTGTCTCTACAAAAACAAAACAAAACAAAACAAAAAAAACAGCTGGATGTTGTGGTGGACGCCTGTAGTCCCAGCTATTCGGAAGGCTGAGGCAAGAGAATTGCCTAAGCCCAAAAGCTGGAGGTTGCTGTGAGCTGTGACACCATGGCACTCTACCGAGGGCGACAAAGTGAAAAAAAAGTGACCAAGTACCTATTTGCCAAATTCAATGGCTTTCTTAGTCTTTCTTCTCTTTCTTATGCTTCCAACATTAGCTGTCTCTTTTTCTCTCTCTGTCTTTGCTTCAACAACTTAGTCCCTCCCTATGGTTTTAGCTATGACGGTTGGACAAACGATGACTGCATTTCTCTTAGTAGGAACCTTCCTGCAGACTTCAGGTCCATGTGCCTGCTGGACACACTAGCAGAGGCCCAGCCTCCTTCCTTGCCCTTCATGTCCCAGTGCTAGTGATTTTATGTCTATAGAGCCTTTTGTGGCTAACTCTGGCTCCCATTCTTATTTACAATTCAAATGAATCATGCCTGGTCTATTACGCAGGCCCCCAACTGGTCTTCCTGTACTCTGTGAGTCTGGGTGACTTACTGTATGCTTTGCCTCCTGCTTCTTATCATTAAAATGACCATACATGTCTACCCTACCCATCTCTCATTTCACTTCCTATTCTTAGAAAGACGTGTTTTTCAAAGATAATCATGTGCTGAATTTGTGATTAGAAACACACTAATTGAGCCCCATTCTCCCAGCCTCAGTCAGACTTCTTCTCAAAGCATACAGAGAGATAGGGATGAACAACTCCCACGTTGGGGCCTTTGGCTGGGGGAAGGAGGGGTTGGGAAGCGGTTAGGAAGGGACAGGCTGAGTGCTGCACCTGCAGGAGAACATCCTGCAGAGAGGAAAGCACTCTGCTCACAAGACACATAACCCAAGGCTGGCCTTTTGAATGGGAAGTTTGGTGTTTTCACAGTAACTGTGAATGTCTTTAGCAAACTCATTTGTACTTTTGCTGGGGTTAATTTCAATCGCTGGCACTTTGAGGCTAGTGTACAAGGGCAGGAGAGAGTCACCTAGCTACCTCAGTTCTGCTCCTTTACTCATTCGCTCAACAATTACCGAGAGCCTTCTTTGGGTGAGGCCCTGTGCTAAGACCTGGGGATACAATGATGGACAAGACAGACATGGCCCTGACCTCAGGGAGTTACATTCAGAGGAGGAGGAAAAAGACAAGAAAACAAAATACAACTTTAGCCTGAGAGAGGTGTCATGAAGAAATGAATCAGGCTGCAGAGACAAAGCATAATGGAAAAATACTTTAAGTGGAGGGTCTAAGAAAGGCCTCGTAGTGATATTCATGCCTGAAGGATGAGATGGTGTCATCCAGGCAATGGGCCAGGGAAGGGACTTCCAGGTACAAAGGCTGAGGTGGGAAAGAGCTGGGTATGCTCAAGGAGCTTTCAGAAGTCCCATGTGGAGAACAGCAAGCTGGGCAATGGGGGACAGTGAGAGGCTGGAGTCAGATAATTCAGATAGCCCTTTTGGAGATGGAGTTTGATGTTTCCATGGGTGACAGGGCACTGATGCTAACTGAGGACTTAGCATCTGATCTCTCCGTAACTCTGTTCTCTGCCTAGTGCTTGCACAAGCAGTAATACTTGGGAAAGGACAAAAACCTTGTTTCTTTATGGAAAATGATGGTTTTGACAAAAGTTTTATGGGGGAAATGAAATAGTACAAGAGGCATTTCTAAATTTAGTGATCCCTAGAGGTCTTGAGATATAAAAGTAAAAGGTCTCTTTAGATGAGGGTTTGTCAGCTTGGGCACTGCTGACCTTCTGAAGCCAGATCATTCTTGAATGTAGGGGCATGCCCTGCACATTGTAGGATGGTTAGCAACATCCCTCCATCAATGTTGTCTTGACAATCGAAAGTGTCTCCTGACATTACCAAATGTCCCCAGGGAGCAAGAACATGACTAGATGGAAACCACTGCTGTGATAGCGGCACAATGAAAACAAGCAGACTCCTAAAGGAAACATAAAATGAATCTCGGTGTGGCTCGGCGCCTGTGGCTCAACGGGCTAAGGTGCCAGCCATGCACACCTGAGCTGGCGGGTTCGAATCCAGCCCGGGCCCGCCAAACAACAATGACTGCTGCAACCAAAAAATGGCCGGGCGTTGTGGCGGGTGCCTGTAGTCCCAGCTACTTGGGAGGCAGAGGCAGGAGACTTGCTTGAGCCCAGGAATTGGAGGTTGCTGTGTGCTGTGATGCCACAGGGTGACAGCTTGCGGCTCTGCCACAAAAAAAAAAAAAAAAAAAAAAAAATGAATCTCGGTGAAAAAGAACCTTTAGAAGTTAATTAGGGACAAACTATTGCCAGTTGGGAGCAGAAATAGGTAATCACACTTGTCTGGCTTTGTTGCTATTTTTTAGTTCCAAAGCAGGCACTGTGTCCTTGGTGGGAGCTCAGGGAATCCTAATGTTAATGTAGGATGCCTTTGCCTTCTGAGGGTTTCAGCATTCCTGGAAAGCACTAAATCTTCTTTCTCTTTCATAAAGGTAGCCAGTAAGGACTAATCACAAGCAGTGGATAGAGGGGGGAGAAATCTAATCTAAGTCATGGGCTGGGTCAAGAGGAGTTATGAGGAAGAAAGTGAAAGTGTCCTTCTTACAGGACAGTTCTGTGGGCTAGCCTCCTGTGAACAATGCAGAAGGCTAGGGAATAAGGGCCTACTGCAGTCTCAATAAAGTCTATGCTTGGCTCAGCGCTTGTAGCTCAGTGAATAGGGCATAGGCCACATACATCAAAGTTGGCAGGTTCGAGCCTGGCCTAGGGCTGCTAAACAACAATGACAACTGCAACCAAAAAATAGCCGGGTGTCATGGCGGGTGCCTGTAGCCTGAGCTACTTGGGAGGCTGAGGCAAGAGAATCACTTAAGCCTAAGAGTTTGAGGTTGCTATGGGCTGTGAGTCACAGCACTCTACCGAGGGTGACACAGTCAGACTCTGTCTCAAAAAAAAAAAAAAGAAGACTATGCTTGCAGGCTAACCTGAGTTTCCTCTAATTCTTAACTTCTCTGTGGCTAGACTGGAGAAGGTACAGTCCCACAATGGGACTGTGGACTTGCTCCTCTATGCTCAGCATCCCACTTGCCTCACCTCCAACCCAGCAGCATCACTGTGACATGCATGAGTCAGGGGTCACCCATATCGTTCAACAGCTTCCCCTCTGGCAGATGTCAAAGGGTAACAGAAGACAGCAATAATGCAGAAGCAAGGACTAGGATTCTCAAGCCTGTGAAGCAAGTGCTCCTTTGAAAACAATGACAACCTTCAGCAAGAACCAGCTAGCACAGGCGAACTCAGCAGCTGGCCCTTCTGTTGGGTGTGACCCATCTCCTCCTGTATTCTACTTACACAATCACCACTTTAGTGCTGAGCCCCTCTAGGTCCCTGTAAATGGGAAAGAGACATGCCTATCCTGAGATCACTTACAGGGACACATGCCGCCTGAATCATGCTCCTATTCAGCACTGTCCTTGAGGAGGTGTGGTATCTGAGCCTCCTGTGAGGCTTGTCTGACAGTTACAAATATTTTATGCAGAATAATTCAAGCTAAAGCAAACATGCTTGGCACTTCTGAAGGGGAAAAGAACTCACAAGAGGACAATGTAGAGCTAATGATTGTCTTCAGAATGACCATGAGCTAATGCACATTTATGAACTACATGCCCAGTATGCAGAGAAGGGTTCTGCCCACACTGTGCTAAGCTGAGGCCCGCAGGGAACTCAGAGCAGCACTGGCAGTCAAGTCAGTTCTGCAACTTGTTGGGGCTCAGTGAGCAACAAACTCTTCTGGTCTCAGAGAGGACCAAGAACCATTCTCCCAGGATGATGGAGTTAAGAAACCTTTAGAAAGAAGGTGTCTTCTACCATCAAAACCTTGACCACCGCTTCCTGGTGAATGCCACCTCATCCCCATTGCCTCCTATCTTTTCCCTACATCTGTCTCACCAGTAGGATAAGAGAACACAACCATTTGTTTATGGCAAATGCCCAGAATTAGCACTCAAGCAAAGACCCTGAGCACAATAAATCACATAGGAAATGAAAGGGGAAAAAAACAGCGCCCACTGAAGCTTGTAGGCCTAACTGTCCTGCTTCCTGTGGGTACACGATGACATGTGAAATGACGACTTGAGCACCTGGAGACCCAAGAAATGGGGCATAGCAAAGTGTTTTCCTCCTAAAACTCAGATATAAAAATGAATCATTTCTTTATTTCTAGGTTTATAATGTTGTAATAAAGAGCAGGAACTTAGCCGGGTGTTGTGGCAGGTGCCTGTAGTCCAGGCTACTTGGGAGTCTGAGGCAAGAGAATTGCCTAAGTCTAAGAGCTGGAGGTTGCTATGAGCTGTGATGCCACAGCACTGTATTGAGGGTGACAAAGTGAGACTCTGTTTCTTAAAAAAAAAAAAAAAAAAAAAGAAAGAAAAGAGCAGGAACTGTGGGACTTTTAATTATTTTTGAAACAGAGTTTTGCTCTGTCACCCTGGGTACAGTGATATGACATCATCATAGCTCATAGCAACCTCGGTCTCTTGGGCTCAGGTGATCCTCTTGCCTCAGCCTCCCTAGTACCTGGGACTACAGGCACGTGCTATGACACCTGACTAGTGTCTATTTCTATTTTTCAGTAGAGATGGGATCTCGTTCTTGCTCAGGCTGGTCTCGAACTCTTGAGTTCAAGTGATCCACTGGCCTTGGCCTCCCAGAATGTTAGGATTACAAGCATGAGCCACTATGCCCAGCCTGTAGTGACTTTTTAGACAGTGTGGGCATTACATTGCTGATACTAGGAGGCTGGAAGCTGTTATTGAGCAGGGATCCCCCAGGCTAGGAAGGTGTGTGCAAAGCAGAGCAGCTGTTTAAGGCAGGAAGAGTTCTAGAAAAATGGCTCATGCTACTTAGGGCAGTGTTGCTTTTCCCTGGGATATATGAGTCAATCACTTGATTATGCCAATCCTCCAGCCACTTATTCAGGCAAGAGAGCCCTGTGACATAATAACAATAAGTCATATATCATAAAGAGAAGATAAACTGTGTGTATGTAACAGAGATCCAAGACAATGAGAAATCAATCATTCTAACTGTCCTAATTGCAGATTTCACCAAACTGGAAGCAGAAACCTCTGTATGCTATTGCTGTCTCTTACACCATCCAAGACCATAAAAGTTGTGCAATTTAAAATTCAGCTAAAGGGCTCGGCACCTGTGGCTTAACGGGCTAAGGCACCAGCCACGTACACCTGAGCTTGCGGGTTCGAATCCAGCCCTAGCCTGCCAAACAACAATGACGGCTGCAACCAAAAAATGGTCGCGTGTTGTGGCGGGCGCCTGTAGTCCCAGCTACTTGGGAGGCGGAGGCAGGAGACTCGCTTGAGCCTAGGAATTGGAAGTTGCTGTGAGCTGTGATGCCATAGTACACTATTCAGGGTGACAGCTGGAGGCTCTGTCTCAAAAAAAAAAAAAAAAATTAAATAAAATAAAATTCAGCTAAAGACCAAAGTGGTTTCAAGCTGCAGAGATGAGCAAAACCCAGAGTCAACAGTTGTCAATCACTGTCCATCTGAGGGCCAGCACCATATGCAAGGGGTAGGAGCCCTAAGATAAATAAGGGTTAGCAAGTCTATTTTACTTGGCTTGACCACTCTCATAAACAACTCAAAAGAGAATAAATCTGCGTAATACATTCTGAGCCATGACGGTATCTACATGCCTACTGCAACACTGAGCTCTCCCATCCTGCTTTCGTCAGGGTTTACTCAAGCCACAACACTCACTAGTACTGTCCCTAAGAAGCAGCACGCTTCTCCAGAAACCAGGAGTGAAAGGTTCTATAAGTAAAACTCACATAAGGAGAATAGAGCTCCCCGGTCTCTGTGATTTCACCTGCCATTTCCAAAAGTGAGGAAAGCTTGACAGTAGAAGTTCCTTCCGTGTAGGGGCGGCGGCTGCTGCAGCTCCCTAAGAGGAAAAAGCAGATTTTATCTTTCTGATGAACTGAGACGGGGAGAGGAGGCTTCCAGACCGCCTCCCCCCCACTCTCACCCCAACTCTTGTCCTTTTATCACAGATAGCTACTGCCTCAACATCTGTCACAAGAGTCAGCCCTAAAGGAAGGGTCCCCCGATGATGGAAATCTGGGCAGTTTCTTCCAACTTTTCTCTTGCTGAGCAGGGCACTGTTTCGTGCACGGCACTGCTCTGTGCATGGCATGGACACATTCAATGCTGCTCAAACTCCAAGTGATTTAAGGGGTCTCTGAAACCACTAACACTCACTCGCCACAAGAGCCCCCTAGAAACACTCTTTGAGTTGGCCATGCCCATTTAAATCCAGGAACCGTGAGCTCACCGCCACACAGGCAGCACAAAGAACGGTCTGTGTCCTTGGCTTTTGACAAGGAGCTGGGGGCTTCCTACATCACCCCTCCAACCCATTTTTGCTCCAGATTCTCTCCTTTTAAACCAGGCCTCTACTCTCTGGCCCCCACCTGCCTTCCGTTCTGCCTTGGATTCACCACCCTCAAATCTTCCTTTCTTCTCAAGAGCCCCACTCAAAGCCTCTCCCTCTTCCTCCTTCCTAAAGGACCCCAACTCTGGCATCACCTCATCCCACCCCATCCCGCCAGGCCCGACACCTGCAGCACAGCTCACTCCCTGCCGCCGCCGCTGCAGCCACCTTGGGCCTCTCAGCTGCTGCCGGCGCCAGCTGTCCCGCACCAGCGCCCACAGTGCGCATGCACCAGAGCAGCAGCCCTCCTCCTGAGCGCGCCTTGGGCGGGGCGAAGCACGCTGATTGGGCGCCGCGCGGGGGTGGTACCGGGATTGGGGCCTGGCGGCTGCCGTCTGCGTGGCGGAAGCGGGCGAGCGCGCGCCCACGCGCATGCGGAAGGGGTGGCCGCTGGCCGGGCCGGGGAGCGTGGCTGGTTAGAAGTGTTTCATCCTTTCTGTAGTGGGTGCTTTCGCCGGCGGCGGGTGGGTGGTAGGTAATACAGGGGTCCCAGTGGCTGGAGCGTCCAAGAGAATAGCCAGTAACGCCACGCAAAAGGGAGGAGCCTGAGAATCTCACCTTTAAGTGGTCAGGGCCGGGGCGGGGGGTGGGGGGAGTGAAGAGGGTGTGGCCAAAGCCCCTTAGGGTGGTCGTTGGGGAGAGAAGTTGAAAATAGGATTAAGGCGGGGCTGAAAGTTGATCCTGGGTTGGAATCCATGGACTCGGGCAAGTGATGGGAACACTGGGAATAAGTCTCGGTACTTGGTGCTTGGGTTTGAGGAATCTAAGTTCTGGGGTGGGAGGCAGGAGGTGGACGGCAATGGCAGTCTATGTTTGGCCCTTTGAGATGTGAGTCAAAAATTGTTTAATATCTTTGACTATACTTTTTTGCAAGAGTATTAGTCTGTGTGCTTTTAAGTGTTTGGAAGGAAAGAAGCATGGAAGTCAGTTTAGTCCCAGCTGGAGAGCCTGAACTCTCACCCAAGAGTGTTGAAGTCTTTGTTCTCCCTACCTGCAGGGTGCTGTCATGATATTGAATCAGAACACCTTGCTGTTGGGGAAGAAAGTGGTCCTTGTACCCTACACGGCAGAGCATGTGCCCAGGTATCTGTCCCGCTTGATGTGGGGTGTGCATTTGTAGGGCTATTTATGTAGGGCTATGTAAACCGGCTCTCCAAGGCATGGTGAGGAGGGTCGGCCTTTCTTAGTCCCAGTGTCAGGGTCTGTTTCCCCTGAGAAGAAGAAACACTGGTTGTGAGAAGTAATTACTATACATACAGGAGGAAAAAAAAAAAAGACTGAAAGCTGGTAGGTCGTAGTCCCAAGTACTTGGGAGGCTGAGGCAGGAGGATCACTTTAGCTCAGAAGTTCAGGTTGTAGTGAGCT
This sequence comes from Arctocebus calabarensis, assembly GCA_963573935.1. NCBI lineage: Eukaryota > Metazoa > Chordata > Mammalia > Primates > Lorisidae > Arctocebus > Arctocebus calabarensis. The sequence continues at coordinate 16,117 of CAUYON010205115.1, read as the reverse complement.
ATGATGGTGCCACTATATTCCAGCCTGGGCAACAGAGCAAGACCTTGTCTAAGTAAGTAAATAAATAAATAAATAAACAAACAACAAATACATACATGAATGGAAGGGAGGAAGAGAAGGAAAAGAGAAATTTAAAAAGCTGAAGCTAGGGACTGTGACTTTACCTTCTCAGCTTCCTTTTTGGCCTTTCAGCAAGGAATTATTTTATGTGAACGAAATATGTATAAGAAAGGAAAAGAAATTGTCTTTTTAGCTAATTGTAGGTTAGTGACATTTCCCTGGTGCCAGTGAAGATGTTCAGTTCTTGGAGACTTAATGTTGGCTTGTCTTATAAAACTCTGAGCTGATGATTATTGTGATGTCTACTCTTTGAAAGGCCAGGACTGAGTCACAGGATGAGGCTCTTATGGAGGCAATTGGCAAATACTCTGTAGATTGGGATAGTCGTAGTGGGGGGAGTATCCTCTTTTTGTAGTTTTCCTTTTGAGGGTTCCTACTGTTCTGATTTTATGGGGATCTGTCCAGCCTTCTTTGCTGAGATTGGCTTGGCATACACTTACACTCAGGAATTTGAAGAATGTTTGGTTTCAGACTGCTCCTCCGCACTGACCCCTGAGACAAGATCTAGCAACAGAACATACAAGACTAGCTTGCTTTAGGTCTTGTGTCTATGGTCCTCTATCTTTCTTTGAGTCTTCTGTAGGCACTGTTTTAGTCCTGTGTTAGTTAGTGGAGCCCACTTCCCTACTCTCCATTTCTTCATCTTATGAAGTATCAGACCCATGCCTCTGAATCAGTCCTGCATGTATGAGGCCACCCCCCTGTCACTGTAGGTACCACGAGTGGATGAAATCAGAAGAACTACAGCGTCTCACAGCGTCAGAACCACTGACTCTGGAGCAGGAGTATGCGATGCAGCGCAGCTGGCAAGAAGATACAGACAGTGAGGAGCAGAGGCCTTGCCCATGGTGGGAGGGCTGACTCCGAAGGCAGTCCAGGTTCCCTCTTGTTCTCAGCCCAGCCTCAGCCCTTGGGGGCCACGGATGCTTTGTGAACAGCCTGGAAGGTTCCAGAACTTTGTATTCTCATCCTCACTGAAGGTTTTCCTGCTATGCCAGGCTCAGAAGGCTTTAGAGAAAGTAAAGCATTTGGGCTCTAGCTGTAAATTTAGGCCCTGTCCCCATCTCCCTTGCCACAATCTCATGTGATTACTGTCTTCCTCTGGGTTCTCTGCACTCTGAGAATTTGGTTGTTCGAAAGGCCCTCTTTTCCTGCACCAGGCAGACGCGGAACTTTGTAATGAGCTGAAAGAAGCTCTGGGTCCACTTTTGTCCTGATGGACTTAGAGAAGATAGGGTCTTGCAGTTAGGAATCCCACCCTTACCTCTCCTCTGAGCAGTGTGGGTGTCAACCCTGTCGCCTCCTTCTTTAGAGTGCACTTTCATTGTGCTGGATGCAGAGAAATGGCAGACCCAGCCAGGCATCACAGAAGAGAACTGCATGGTAGGAGACGTCAACCTCTTCCTTACAGATCTAGAAGACCTCACCGTTGGGGAGATTGAGGTCATGATTGCAGGTGTGTTCCTTCTGGCCCGTAGATCTGCTGAGGGTTCATAGGGCACTCACTGAGCTTGCCTGCTCTATGTGGGTGAGCCCAGTACCTGGCTGGAACAGACAGGTGGCTTGGCCCCCTTCAGCCCGGAGGTTCACCCATTGGTTCCTCAGTTTATTTCTTATGCGTAGGTGGGAACTTAGCCTTTGGTTTGGATCTTCTCAACTTGAAGATATTGTGCTCCATCCTTGGGCTGGGCTGGAGACCCTGTGAAAATAAATGATCTTCTCTGGAAGAGTATGTTGCCATGATATGAGGAGCCCTTCCCATTTCTGCATCCTTCTTAGACCTCAGCTTCCCCCAGAGGGCTGCTGACTGTTCCCATGACGTGAAGGGGGTCAGCTTTGGAGTCAGATTGCTGGGCTGCAAGTTGTAAGACCTTGGGCGAGTTGTTTCACTTCTCTGTGCCTCTGTGTCCTCACCTACAGAATAGTAATGATAGTACCAACTTCACAGAGTAGTGAGGATTAAATGAAATTGTAGGCTTGGCGCCTGTGGCTCAATGGGCTAAGGCGCAAGCCACGTACACCTGAGCTGGCGGGTTTGAATCCAGCCTGGGCCCGCCAAACAGCAATGATGGCTGCAACACCAAAAAATGGCCGGGCGTTGTAGTGGGCACCTGTAGTCCCAACTACTTGGGAGGCAGAGGCAGGAGACTCGCTTGAGCCCAGGAATTGGAGGTTGCTGTGAGCTGTGATGCCACGGCACTCTGTCCAGGGTAACAGCTTGAGGCTCTGTCTCAAAAAAAAAGAAAAGAAAAAAAAAAGAAATTGTACCTGTCAGGCACCCCCAGAAGAGCCTGGTACATGGTATCAGCTGCTGCTGTTGTTTCTTCTAGATCCCAACTGCAGGGGCAGGGGCCTTGGCACTGAGGCTGTTCTCATGATGCTGTCTTACGGTAAGAAAGTCTGAGCAGATGATGGGGAATGGGGGAAATGTGGTGAGCTCCAGGTGAGCCTTGTTCAGGCCAAGGGGAGAGAGAAGAGGAAGTAATAGGTTCTCTTCTAACCTGGGACAGGAGGGGCGGGGGTGTGAGCTGGGGCAGGCTTTATTCTACTGTTTGATCCTCTGTCTTTCATCTCCTCTGGGAGGAGTGACCAAACTAGGTCTGACCAAGTTTGAGGCTAAAATTGGGCAAGGAAATGAACCAAGCATCCAGATGTTCCAGAAACTTCACTTTGAGCAGGTAAGCATGTTAATGGGGAGGGGCCTAGATCTGAGCAGTGGGTCCAGTGATGCTAGGACTGTAATTCGGCAGGCCCTGCCCTCTCTGGCTTGTGCAGGTGGCTGTGAACAGTGTCTTCCAGGAGGTGACACTCAGACTGATAATGAATGAGCCCATGCAGCAGTGGCTTCTGGAGCAGACCAGCCATGTGGAAGAGAAACTGTACAGAGATGGGTCGGTAGACCCCTGCTGACAGCTGGGCCTTGTGGGCAGCTGCCCTGTATGAGTGCTCTGAAGAGGAGAGCCCTGCACTAGAGAGTGTGATGGAAGTCCTGCCCATGCCTCAGGCTGCGAATCACCTGTTTGGGGCCCTTCAGACTTAGCCAGGCTTGCCTTGGACCCCCTCTGCCTGGCACTGTGGCTGAAGCAGACTCCAGGGGCCAAACTCAGACTCACATACCTGGAATGAATGACAGGAATGCATGGGAGAGGTTGGGTGGAGTTGGCAGCTGGAGGTAAATGGGGGCCTGATGACTGCCAGGGAAATGGACAGGCCTTTCCCCTTGATGGCCAGAGGTGCCACCCAGCTGGTAGTAAAGCTTGCAGCATAGCCAGCTTTCTTTGTTGTCTCATTGGTGGGTGTGGAGAAGAGTTACCCAGAGGCCCAGTCTCACAGTATCTGGTTCCTGAGGGTAGGGGTGAGGCAGGGGTAGCCCAGTCCTGTTGTCCTGCCACTGTGACTCCAGGGACTTGACCCTGGAAGGACAAATGGCTCAGAGAGGGAGTGAGTGGCCCAGAGGCCCTGTCTCTTGGCCTAGTGTTGCTTGCTTTTTTCTTCCCCACTGTGGGGCCAGTGTAGAACATAGAAGAGTGATTGAGTTTTTGACACAGCTCCTTGTGGTTAGAAAACACTCTATTGATGAAGCTCAGGGGCTGCAGGAGAAAGTGGAGGCTATTTAGTGGTGTCTGCCTGAAGAGGCAGGCATCAACCTGTACTGTCCCTGCCACTCTCTCACTTCAGCCCTCACCCTCTGCCTGTGGAGCAGCTGCACCTGGCCAGGCCACGTGGGGGCAGTGGAGGCACAAGCTTAGGGTGGCCAGCTGAGGCTGTCCCCTGCCTCAGGTGGGAAGACACCCTTTGATCCTAACTGTCCCTCACATCCCAACATAATCTAGGCTGGCCATCAAGAAAGGCCAAGCACATTTTTAAAACATAGCTGCAGAGGGTGGTTTGTGGGACATTTGGAGGGGAATAGCCCAAGGTGACTAGCCCAAGGCCTGCAGCCCCCCTCAGTAACTGAAAAACTAAAATCTAAAACATGCCTTAGTCTGCAACAAGAAGTTAGTTTGCAGTGGCTCCCTTTGTATTGTGCTCCAGCCCCTGACAGGAGTTCCTTCTCAGCCACCTGTCCCTACCATCTATCTTCAGCTTACTCAAGAGTCAAAGGTTTTCCCTAGGGGGTCCCCACCCAGCAGGTGGGGTAGGGAGGGGCCCTCCATAGGCCTGTAGGGCAATTCTCAGGCCTGCTGCACCTGCGTGGGAGTCAGGGGTCAAAGGGTAGAAGCCAGGCAGGAGGAGGCCAGGCTCAGCTGAGCAGGTTACTAGATAGGTGCTATGATAAGAGTTTTAAATGGTTCCTCATAGCTACTGGAATCTACACCATAATAAGCCAGAGATGACAGATAGTGACTGGCCTGAGGGTGTCACAGTCCTCTCCCTGGCTAGCTGTCTTCCTCCCTTCCTTGTTCCCCTCAACCCAGGAACCTGGCTTCTGAGTGGTCCCCTAGTGGGTTGGGTGGATCACCTCCTCCCTTCCTTGTTCCCCTCAACCTAGGAACCTGGCTTCTGAGTGGTCCCCTAGTGGGTTGGGTGGATCACCTGCCCAAGAACCCCAGGGTCTTGCAGCCTCAGGTCTTGCTGGCCACCCTGGATGTAGCCTCAGGTGCAAGAGGTATGTGGGACTCAGGTCTCTGTGGAGGGGCATGACATTTTGCCCTTGGAAAGTCTCCTCCACCCCCCTGGTCACACGATATGGGTTTGTTTTCCTCCATCTCTGGACAAGCCACCCTCCAATCAGGTCAGTGGCCAGATAAGATAGGGTATCTGGTACTAGCTCAGCTTGTTGCTGGGAATCCTGTGCCCCACTGGCCTCAGGTGGAGAGAGTGAAGCCAAGTCCACATTCCAAATCCAATTCCATCCTGCAGTCGCACTCCTGGAATCAGAGCATGTGGGTCTCAGCTGCTACTTGCCACTTTCTTCACTAAACATCCCAGCCTCTGGCCCACAATGGTGCTCTCAGTCCTTGAGCAGAGCATTTGGCGGGGCTAGGAGTGGGGTCTTGCTCTGCCATAGGACTGGCTCACAGCCACAGATTCCAGGGGGTACAGACTTGGGCTTGGGGTCACGGGGAACTTTAGGCAGTCCTCCCTCCAGCCACAACCCACCTTCCTAACTAAAGGTCACCCTGGGAACACTCCTTTGCCATTTGTCACTTTCCACCTAGAAGGAGTCCAAGGCCAGAGAACAAAGCTCCAAAGGAAGACACGGAGGCTGAAGCAGTTTGGAGAAACCAATTGAATTTCTGCAGTTTCCTTACAATGGTGATGCTGGGCTAAAGGATGGATGGGGGTAACAAGTTCTCCCTGGGCTGCCAAGGTCTCTGAGAATGGGAGTAAAAAGGTTAAGACTGAGGCCACTGCTATGTCCCAGATGCAACAACCAGGAAAATCATGTTAATCAAGGAAACAAAAATCCCTCTAAATGCTGCGAAACTGCACTTTAAAAAAAAAATCAAATAAATGAAGACTCTAAGCCACAGCCCTCAGGAGAATGGATGCTCTGTCCACTGCAAGCTGTGGTTCTGCAGAATTCCTTAATCAGCCCTGGACTCAGTCATCATGTGGGGTTGTGAGGGAAGATGCCCCCTCCTCTGGTCCCATGATCCTTGCTTGGTGCAGGTCCCAGTGATGTCCCAGGCAGGGTGACAAGGGCACACCTGGTGGGACGAAGCACTCAGTGAGAAGGGGAACAGTCTGCTTTTTGATTGGGGCAGGACAGAGAAACATTTACCTTCCCTAAGGCAAGGGAAGAACAGAATTCTCTAGAAAAATCAGATTCATCAAGAAAGGAGGTGCTGGTGCTGATTCGTACGTCGATTCGGGGGAGTAACTGAAGAGGGAGGGAAAAGGAGGTGGGGTGGAGGAGGGGCACTCAGAGGTTGCTGAAGAGTTCGTTTTTCTTGCTCCAGTCCATCTGCGGGGCCCGTTTGCTGCTGCGCTTCTGGTGGGCCCTCTCTTTGGCCACAGCCAAAGAGATGTTGAAGTCCAGGATGGAGTCAGAGGAGGTGGACAAGGGCTCCATGGAGTCCTGTTTCTTGGGACTGTCTTGGGAATTCAGCTGTAAATCGGAGGAGGGAGGAAATTGGAGTCAGTCTCTGGTGAGGTTCTCTGGTCATTAGCCTTAGTAAGGAGGCTCCCTTGAGGCCATGCCCAGGGAAGCCAGGTCACAAGAACAGAACACAGCTCAGCATGTGACCTCAAAGGCAGGCTGGTGTGCCAGGAACACTGGCCCAGGAATCAGCTACCCCTAACCCACTGCTTTTGCCTCCCAGGCCTGCCTACCTCCTCACTGGTGTCGCTGGAGTTGGATCTCTGGAGGGTTGGCCTGGGGCTCCCTGAGGCTGCCTCTGCCAAAGTTTCCCGACTGTTCTCCTGGCACAGAGAAGAGGGCTCTGGGTTGGCAGGGAATGGGGTAGGGAGGGAATGGGGTAGGGAAGTCCTGATACAAGAGGGAGCTTATGGGGCAGGGGGTTGGCCTCAGTTGGAGAAGTGCCACTCGCCATGGCCATCCACCCCAAATTCCCACCGCCTAAGCCTGCCAGGGCTCCTCACCGGATTTACGTTTTTACATTCCTTAAAGGATCAGAGGGTAGCCTGGAAGGATGCAGACCATCATGGGATTAGCTGAAATCTCCCTTTGCTCCCTAATGTGGCTCTGGGCACTGACTAGCCTTTTGGGCCAATGACCACAGAGAGGCTTCTTGGATTTGGGGGCACCAGGGATGTCTCTGAGTGGCATGGGGAACACAGGTGGTGCTCCTGGAATCTCCTATGCCCACCAGCCTGTGCCTGGATTCGCCCCAGAAATCTTGAAAACTCAACTCCAAAGCAGCCACTCAGGCCTCGAAGGAACAAAGTGAATGGAGAGTTCTAGACCCAAAGATGGGGTGACGGAAGACCAGTGTACAGGGATGCCCCCTTGCTAGGTCCCCTGGTGGGAACTCCTGGGGAAGGGAAATCTTCAGACTCTGTAGAGAGCTCCTGCACTGTGGCCTGACTCTGAGTCAGGCTTCTCCCAGAGTGAAGACTTTGGCTGGGGCGTCAGCTTGGCGCTCAGCCCCTTCCTGGGTTCTTCCATGGCTTCAGCTGGCGCCCAGCCCTGCCATCTCTTCCCCAGTCTCACCCCCTTCCCTCCACCCAGGGAGGAGGGGAGGAGGGGCTTTGTTCTTCCAACCCTGGAAGTAGCAGAGGCCCAGCAGCCTGTAGCCAGACACTAAAGCTCTGTTCTTGGGGGGAAGAATGGCCCCTTCTGTACAGTGGGGAGTTGGAGGTGGGGGCTTATCACCCAGGATGGTGAGCCACAGAGGGACCCAGCAGCCTTCTCCCTCCTGACAACCTTGGTCCTAGGCAGGGGCCATGGGGTACATAGACAATTCTATAGCTTGGAGCTAGAACTGGGGCCCCTAAGGTTTCAGCCTGAGCCAGCCTAGCTGTCCTCCCAACCATGCTGCCTTCTGACCCATATCCCAAGTTCCAGGATTGACAGCCAGAGGGGCAGGGAAAGGATGTGTCCTTACCTTTTGTATCTCTCCATTGGTGAAGGGCTCGGGCAGAGGACCTAGGTGAAGGACAGAGGAGAGGTGAGTCCAGAAGCTTTGGGGGGGGGGGGGGAGTGCAGCATAGAGAGGAGGCGGGACTTGGCTTTGGGCAGGTAATTAGATCTCGCTCCTCAGTGTTCTAAGCTTTTTTCACTGCAACCCACTAAAAGTACCACTGCCATTTCGATGACTCAGCACATAAAAAGCTATTGTGTAACAAAAGTTTCACAAAACAATATTCAGTACAATGCTCTGTGATATTTTATGATTCCTACCTGGGATTCTTCCATGGGAAACTTGGTAAAAGGACAGATTGCTGGAACTTGGCACCTAAGAGTCTGATTCAATGTATCTGAGATGGGTTAAGGAATCAGCATTTTCAGCCATTTCCCAGGTGATTTATGAAAGGACGCCAGAATTAGAACTACATGGCAGGTTGTGGTTCACACCTGCCTCAGCTGGAAGACAGAATAGTCCCAACTCCTACTTGCCAATCTAGAAACAGGGCCAAGGGCAGTGTCCTGAATGTTTCCTCCCTAAGCCAGTGACAGGAGAGACCAAAAGAAGGAAGACAGGCCTAGGATCACCCGCACTGGGCTTGGGCAGAGGCTCCATGTGGCCATGGGGGCTGTTCCATCTCCAGTGACTGGTCAGCTGAGGTTGGTTTCCTCTGAACCCTTAGCTTAAAATCCATGGCATCTTTCCCTTGTCCCTGGCCCCAGGACACAGACATGCCTGCCTTACTTTTCTTTGATATTCATAGCCTTCTGGCCAGGGAGAGGCTGCTAGGACACAGGGACACCCCTCCTTCCCACTAAGCCAGCTCCTTCCCCATCAACTCCATGCTGTTTTGCAGTGGTCAGGGTGAAGCCCTGGCCTCTTGAAAGGGGCATTCCTCATTATGATGGGGGGGGGGGAGGATGCCATCCTGGAGAGACCCAGCAGGGACATCTTAGGAGGAAACTAGCCTCTCCCTCTGCAGGTCCTTGGGCCAGAGGCTGCAGTCTCCCCAGCTGGAGAGAAAGAAGAGGGAAGAATGCCTGGGGCTGATTATCTGGGAGCGAAGGTGGGGAAGGATGCTGGCAGAAGCCAGGGACAGTTTGGCTGTGTATTCCCTGTGACAGGTCCCCAGGGACAAGGCTGGGGCTTCTCTGGGCCTTAGTTTCCTCTTACTTGGGACTTGGGAGATGTGGGTAATGTGGAGTCCTACCTCCCATGCCTAGGGTCTGCTAGGGATTTCAAGGAGCCATCCTCCCTTCTAGAAGCCCCAAAGTCCCTAGATGGGGCCAGGTAGCCTGCCCACTGGGCATGTCCAGCTGAGTCTGTACTTTGTGTGGACTCTCAGGGAGACCCCACCCATTGCAAAGTCCCAAGATGTTCCACCCTCAGAATGCCCCAGCGAGCACCCCCACCCCCTTCAGGGAGCCATCTTCCCAGGGAGAAAGTCCAAACCAGGGAACAGAGTGCTGCTTAACCCCTCCCCGTCCTAGGGCAGCAGCCCTGCCCTGTTTGGTTCAGGCCTGGGCAGGGGGAGGTGTCAGGCTTGGCCGTGCGATAGCAGGAGAAGGGGAGGGCAGGGGCCCAGGGACAGAAGGGGGACCCACTACTCTCTCGAGCCAGCAAGGCTGAGTTTCCAAGACAACCTAAGAGAAGGGAACGGGGAGGCACTGGGCCCCTGTCACTGGACTCTGATCTGACCAAGCAAAGGCTGAAGGCCTCCCCAGAGTTAACCCTTTCCTCACCTCGGCACTGCCCTGAGAACCTACTGCTGGTGAACGGCCTGGGGCTCCCTTCAGTGCTGTAGCTCTGGGATCAGCAGCTCTGTCTCTCTCTCCCCATCCCTCACGCCAGCTCACCCCTGTCACTTGCCATCCTCAGAATCTGGGTGGCCAATGCCTACTTCCTCTCCCCACACTAGGCCCCACACTCCCCAGCCCACACCTCTGGGTGCCCCTGAAGGAGAAGGGAGTATCCTAACCCTCACCTGGGATACAGCCAAGTTCTGAGCACTGGTCCACCCCTGGGACAATCAGCTGCCCTTGTCCCCTGCTTACCACTCAGGTGCTCCTGAGATGGGATCACTTTGCATTTCTTGAAGAATTCGTCAGTTTCCCTGTCTACCACCAGCAGCTTGGCCTCATCTCCACCAGCCTTGATGGCAGACACCACTTCCCCATGCTGCTTGCCCTCCATGCAGACCCCGTTCACCTGTGGGATGGGGGAAGAGGGTCACCAGCACAACCTCAGGTCTGGGGTAGGTAGGTTGGAAGGGGGGAAAGGGCCAAATGATCCTCTTTGTTCTCTGCAAGTTTGCAACCCAGGGATGCTGATTCCCCTTGTCTGTATGGTCCTGAACTAGGCCGCTGGTCCTCCTGCTTGACAGTCAGCTGGGGAGGCAGGACACGTGGGAAAAGCCAAAGAAAATATCCAGACAAGACTAAACAAACACAGCTGTGAGAGATGGCATGGGAGAGTCTCCAAAGGAGGCCTGGGTGGGGCCCCAGCATTTCTCTGTACTTGCTGTTTGACTTCCCTGTCTGGGCCTTGGTTTTCTCACGTGTAAATTGAGAAGTCTTGGGAGAACTGATCTCCAGCTCTAAGGTTCTAAGACTCTGTGATTCTGGGACCTGCCCAAGCGTTTGGTTCACACTGCCTCCCTGGTGAGCACAGCACAAGAGGACAGAATGAGCCTATTTAACATTCTGACTTGGGAAAGGGGTTTTATCACAAACACCCTTACCCCTGTGCCTGGCAGCAGGGAAGCTCTGGGGGTGCTCCCTGGACTGAGGGTGAATCATGGGTTGCTGAGTGTGCCTGGCCAGGGGAGAGTGGGGGTAAGAGAAGAGTCTATCCATCCATTCACCACCCACCTTTCTTGCCTCCCCTTCATCCACACCCACCCATCCATCTCTGGAGTGGCTGCACCCATGGGCTAATGGACCAGTAGATGGTGCAGTGGCTTCCCCAGTCATTGCTTACTTGTAGGGAGGTAGTCAAAGGGAGGAGGCTGGGGAGGTGGTCAAGAAGCATCACTCACCTCTATAATGCGGTCCTGGGCCTGGAGCCCTGAAGCCTCAGCTGGCGAGTCTGGGTCCACCGCGCGGATGAACTGGCCAGGCTTGGACTTGTCACTGTGCAAATTGAAGCCATAGCCATTGGCGCCCCTCTTCATGGTACAAAGCCGAGGCCGAAGCTCACGCTGTAGGGATGAGGGAGGGTCTGTGCCATTCCACAATGTCCCAGGTCTTCCCTTCCTTACCCTCTGCCTAACCCACCTCTCCCACCAAGGAAGAAAATCTGCTTACATCCTACTTGGCAATGCAAGAGAATTCTGGCCCAGGACTCAGAAGACCTGTATGACATTCAGCACTGTATCAAAAGGAGGGGACCTCCTTGGTGACCCTGGGCAGGACACTGCTCTTGTCCACCTCAATTTCCTCCTCTGGCAAATGAGGACTGGGACCAGGTTAGCTGTTGAGTCCCTTTGCCTTTTGACATTCTAAGGTCAATCATATGCTTTTTGTTTGAGAACTCATCCCCCCCATCAACAGCTGAGTCTGGCCTTCCTGACAGGGGAGTATATAGCACCCCTGTTCACCTGGTTGGGCACCTTGGAACCCCCAGCACTTGTTCTCTGCAGCAAGGGAGACAGAGACCAGTGTTTACTGGAAGCTAGTTGGCATGTTTACAGTAAAGCCTCTCCTCATCCCCACCCCCACCAAGCCAAATGGCCTAGCCAAAAGAGAGCTGGAAGAATCCAGACAACCAGAAACCTAGTGGGCAGCATAGTAAGGGATCTTGGACTGGGCAGGGCCATCCTCAGGAGCTCCAGGTACAGCTGAGGATAAAGGTGGCAACCAGACCCTAGAGACCTTGTTAATGCCCCAAGGAACCTGCATGGGGAGGGGACTGTGAAAAGTAGTGATGGCCTGAAGGAAGCAGTGTGGTCGTGGACTAGAGAGTGTGACCTATGAAAGGGGCAGATTTCTTTTGGGCACACAGACACTCAGCTGAAAGAGGTTTTCTGCAAGCTGGGTCCAACTGAAGCAGCAGCCCTAGGGCACAGCACAATGGAAGGAATAAGGGTGTGAGTGGCCAGTGCCTGAGTCTAAGGACTCTTGGGGCTCCCTCTCCCCCTCCGCCAAGGCCTGGCAGAGAGAAGCTGGCTGCTGTCCAGCCTGCAGCTCTGTCACCCAGCACATCAGGTGATGATCAGTGGACAGTCAAGGCCCTGAGCCAGGTTCTAGCTACCCTGCTCACTAGCTGTGTGACCAGGGCAGTTCATTTCCTTCTCAGAGCCTTGGGTTTCTCATTTCTAGACTATTCTTGCTACTACCTGCTTCCCAGGGTTGCTGTGAGGCCCAGTGAGATAATTAACATACATAGAGACATTTTCTCACTGTCATTCCCTGTGCCCGCCTAGACTTTACCATTGTTGACAGTAATGAACAATCACACTAAGCTGAGAAGGGAGATTCTGGGGGAGGGTGCGGTGCCAGGCTGCTCTGAAGTCCAAATCCCCAGCTGGGAGAGAAGGCGAGGGCAGGTGACAAGGAGCACAGAGGAAGGCAAAGGGGCCTGTGCCCCAACTTGCCAGCCCTAGGAGGCAGCCACCACCTGCAGGAGACTCAATCTCAGCCCTTGGCTCTTTGGAGGTAGCCCAAGGCTTTGCCTTCCTTTAAGTGCTTGGGAAGGTCTTGCCTATGTTTCAGGATGTTGGTGGGGAGTGTGGGGAGGCTAAGACAGTTAAGAGGGGTGACACTGGGCCATGTCTGGCACCAAGTTCCCAAATTCAGGTTCAGGCCCCTCCTGGCCACAACCACCAAGACAAGTGAGTGGCCCTCGGGGGCTCAGGAGCCCAGGAGCTGGAGTGTCAAAGTCAAGTTTTCCTTGGCCCCAGGCCATGCCTCACTGAAGCCCCGCTCCCAGCTCACTTCTTGGGCTTCCAGCTCACTTCTCCACGCTGTCACCTGCCCCATGCTCATTCTGCCTGCCCTTCCCCATAGCCCTGTAGCTCCCACAGCCCTGTGGGATCTTGTTCTGGGGTGAGGCTCTTCTCCCCTCCAGCTAATCCCTCCACAAAGCTCTCAGCCAGCCCTCCCCCAGGCCGCCTAGGTGAGCAGGAACAGGTCTGACCAGTTGCCACCACCAGGACAGGCTCAGCTTTCCTTAGCTAGACCGTGCCACATAACTTGGCCCTTCACTCTGAGAAAGTGGGGAGGATAGATCTTGGGGACAGGCAGAGAGCAGTACCATGCTCCTCCATTTCCCTCTACAGTACCCTTACTCCAGAGAACCTTCGCGTAGCAACCTGGCCAGCACTTGTCAACTGTTTTTGAGATTGGGAAACCAAGGCACAGAGATGTTAAACTCACTGCCCAACATCACACAGCCCAGCCTCTGGCCCCGGTCTATAACTTGAAACCTACATTCCTTCTAACACACTGCTGGTTGGTCCTTAAGGACCCTGGTCTGGAATGTGCATCCCAAGTAGGGCTGCAGCCCAGCAGGAGTCAGGTGGTGGGGAGCAGATCGGTTCTCTCCCCATAACTGGCTGTAGCCTCTGCTGAAAGACAAGAAACCACAGCCTTCCTTCCGGGAGCTCGGGGCCTCCTGCAGCCGGAGCTACAGCCTGAGCCAAAGGATAAAGCATGACCTGGGGGAGGGGGCAGTGGGAACGCCTGGGCTGGGGGCTGGCGGCCCCCCTGGCAGGCAGGACTGTACTGAGTGCCCTTGAGAGCCCAGCCTCTAGCTCAGACCTCTGTGCTGCCAGCTTCCCTTATTGGTCCTCAGCAAGTTTCACTCCAGAAGTCCTTGCCTAATGACATGTGTCACCAAAGCTACAGGGTCTGCTTTGAGTCTTGCTCCCCTCTGCAGGTACCAAGCCATGAGGACTGGGAGAAGTAGGGGACCTGGCCTGAAGGGCTCAGGTATCCACTGCTCCATTGCCCTCTGGGTGACCCCGTGGTGGCTACACAGGATGATGGTAAGCCTAAAAAGCACTCTTCGGAGCTGTTTCACACAGGGAGGGGTGGGGACTTCCCACTCTTCCTAGGAGACCAGCCTTGTTTTTCTTCACCCCTCCCCCAGCAGGAGCCACCCAACTGTCTCCAGGTGTCACTGCCCACTGCTGAGTCAGCATCAAGCAGCCAACTCAGGCTGGGTGGCAGCTGGTGCTGGCAGAAGGAGTCCCCTGGGGGCAGCACCCCAGGGATTTGTTGAGCCTGGGTGTGGTCTCCAGGCCTAGCACAGAGAGGAGATGGGGAGAGGTGAGGCACCTGTGAGGCTCACCTATCACTGCTTCTGGCTCCTCATGCACCTCACTGGAGCAGAGCTTAGATTCTGCCTCTGGGGAAAGAGGGTACATGGGGGCTAAGTCCAGGCCATCTAGGGCTCTGTATGTGGCCCCCAGAGCACAGGAAGGGTCTTGTGCCATGTTTGGGCTCCAGAGCATGGAGGAAGGAATAGACTTCAGGGGCATGTGGCCTCGGAGTCTGTTCAGAGGTTCCCAATAATTATATTCCAGAGGGCAAGCTGGGCCCCCTAGTGATGGGATGATAATCAAGAACCAACCCAAAGGAAACTCAGGATCTGCTCAGAGAAGAGAGGGGCAGACACCTAGATGTGGGAGGGAACATGAGACAATGGTGGCCATGGACAATGAAGCTAGGGTGGCTGAGGGCTGGACAGGTCCAAGACTTTCACTTTCAGACAACATAGCTGCTAGGAGAGCTGCCACCAGCCCTTTCTCACGTTCCTCACCCCACACAGGTCCTCAGGCTCCCCTCCCCCACTGAGCCTAGCCCCACCCAAGTAGCCGCCCCATCACCTCCACCCACGCAGCCGGATGGCGGATGGCGGGCAAGGAATTCAATAGGCGCCACCAGCAGCCACCTGGAAAGCTGGAGAAAGTCGATACTCTAATCCCGGTAACTGTCTCTGGGGAGCAGGCCCAGGGACGCTCCCTGCTCCTCCTTGGGGAGGGCTTTGGGCATCTGAGGGCCAACGCCCCATTGGACCCAGCTCCTCCTGGATAATGCCATGGTGATGGGCCCCACAGACACAGCCAAGCAGCTTCCCTGCTTCCTGCAGGCCAGCCAGCTCTGTGCCTCAGAGGACAGGGGCTAGAGGAACAGGAAGATCACCAGGGAGGCTGAGGGAACAATGGAGGTGGATCTCCATCTCTCAAGAATCCCCTGTCCCTGTCCAGGGTTCATTTATGCAAATAAGAACATCAGGCAGGTGCTCTGCTGCCTAATACATGGAAATCAGCCCCACCAACAGAATGGAGGGGGTGGGGGACAGGGAGGAGAAATTGGGCCATTTTGTTGGGCTAGGAGTCAGCTCAGTCTGTTGCATGGATTCTGCCGACATAGGCTTGGATCTGATACTGGTTGTTCATAGAATCCAGGATGGAGCAAGCTGGCCCTGCCTGTGTATGGCGGGGCAACTGGGAGGTGACCAGGGGCTCAGCACACCTCTAGGTTGAGGTGTAATGGGCTTGGCTGCCACAGACTTCATGCCTCATGGCCCTGATGCCACCTCACTGTATCCTACACAACCCCCTCCCTCTCTTTGCAAAGTGCCCTCCCACCCCAGACCGTGTAGGCTGCGGAATGTTGGAGACCTTCATTTGCAGAAAAGGATGCTATCCTAGCCTTGGTTTTGTACTTCCCATTGCTTAGTGGGAAGGCCTTTTCCTGGAGCCTGGGCAGGGTAGGAATGAGGAAGGAGATATAACCTAAAGGGGGGCTGCTTTTCCGACAGCTCTGAGAGTTGGGAGCCCTCTGCCAGGTTCTCTCTCTGATTAGAAGTCTCTTCTACCAGTGCCAGCCACAGAGACTCATGGGAGCAAGAGGGGGCAGAGTCTGTCTCAGGTCTCCCCAGGGCTGGGCAAGTCTGGGATGGAGCAGGCTGGTACCTGGGCTGCTGCCTGGCTGACACCATCCAGGGCTGGCTGCCCCATGCCATCCCCCTGCCCCCCAGACACCCCTCCTCATCCCTCACCCTCCTCCCAGAAGTCTCTGGATTTAACTCCTATTTAACTCCTCCTGTCCCAAGAGGCTATGGAAGAAGCTTCAAGGAGCTTGTGAAACTGTAGCAGCCGCCATTTACTGAACACCTACTCTGTACCAGGCACTGCATAAGGACTTTAAGTGTATTTTCTCATTAAAACTCAGTTACAGGCTCAGGGCCTGTGGCTCAATGGGCTAAGGCGCCAGCCACGTACACCTGAGCTGGCAGATTCGAATCTAGCCTGGGCTGGCCAAACAACAATGATGGCTGCAACCAAAAAATGGCCAGGCATTGTGGTGGGCACCTGTAGTCCCAGCTACTTGGGAGGCAGAGGCAGGAGACTCGCTTGATCCCAGGAATTGGAGGTTGCTGTGAGCTGTGATGCCACAGCACTCTATCCAGGGTGACAGCTTGAGGCTCTGTCTTAAAAAAAAACAAAAAAAAAA
>CAUYON010205113.1:0-23025 GCA_963573935.1 Arctocebus calabarensis | reverse complement strand
GAGCCAGGAGTCAAGTTACAAAACTAACATTTACACTGCAAATTACACAGCAACCTGTAAAATGGAGTCTGTTAAGAAAATAGCGTCACACGGGCCCTTTCAAGACGAAAGAACATGCAAGCAGTGAAAATGTGATAATGTTTAATAGCCTAGGTAGAGTAACACATGATCAAGTTCCTAGATTGCAATTTATAATCAAAACAGTTGGTGGCACCTTTGAAGCAATTTTTTTGTTTCACTGTATCTATGTTGCCTTCAATTTTTAGACAATTACATTAATATAAAAATTCTTCATAACTACATTGGTTTAGACAGAATTTTCTGATGTTCAAGTGATATTATTTTAATGTAACATCTATTTATTATACACTATGAAGAATAAAACAAAACAAAACAAGAATAATAGAAACTATGTCCAAATAATGGTACTTATTACCCAGATTTTTTTTTAATGTTTTTACTCTGATAAAAATTTTATTTCCTTCCAAAAGCAAATCAGGAGTGTTTTTGAAATAGAATTTTTTACCCAGACACAATATCAGACTCAATAAAATAGACATAACAATGTAAGAAGGGTCAAGGAGACTAGATGCACCTTCTTAAATGTTGCCAATCCTCTTTGATCCTCTTTCCTGCGAGGCTGTTCACATGGCTTAAATTTCCTACCAGAGAAAGTTATTCTTTGGGTTAAAATATTACAAAATTAGTATAATCCCTTAAAGGGCAAGTGTCCTTGAAAGTGTAATGCATTCACTATAACACCAAGATACAAAGAACTTTAATAAGTATTAACCGGTGATTGCATAAATGGATTTTTGTGCACTTTAACAACTTTTGTTCAGGCTGTTGAGAGATTATTAATTTCACTTTTTTCCAGAATGTGAAACCAAATGAGAGGTAGTTGCAAACATCTCACAAATGAAAAACATACTTGATAAATTTGAACTGAGAATGCAGCTTTCATGGGTGGCCAAGTGTACTTCCCAATACTGTGGGATTTTATCTACTTCCCAATGTTCTGAAAGTTGAAATTAGGAGAAGCAGTGGAGAATGTGCTGTTCCCTTGGAAGATGCCCAGCATCATAGATAAACAAAGCTGGACACTAGGTAAATTGATAAGGACCGACTTTAACTGGTAATACAATATTGCAGGACGGAAGGGGCCCACTGTGCACTGAGTTCAGTTTAGGCTTGCACAGAGCTGATGTGACAGGTGATGAGGCATTTTAAACAGGGAATGAGCGAATGTGGAGGATAAGGGGAACAGGAAGGGCTTCAGTAGAGTCAGGAAAGTTAAAAATTATAAAGGGTTGGTGAGCATCAACACTAATTAGGACAACTAGGCCTGTTATCTGGGAGTGATCTAAGTTGGAATCCCAACCCACCCCCATCACCACCAGCTAACTATGAGGCAGAGGCCCTATCCTTCCCAGGGTTGCATAGCTTTTTAAGACTGGCTTTCAAGTCTTTTGGAAAAAGTCATTAGCTGGAGGCGACACATATACATCTCAAAGAGACAGAAAACAATTCACAGCTGTAAGCAGTTTTTAGTAAATGCTCTAAGAAAAGGAGGTCAGGAGCCTATCTCTGCTGTTGGCTAGAGTGCACAGCAAATTGTTTTGACAGCCCTGGGTTTTTCCAGAAGAGAACTGAAAAGAGGGGTTGGAGTGTCCTTCCTCGGGATAAGACCTGAGTTAGAGAGATTGGGGTGTTCTTCCTCCGGTTAAGACCTGGCTTAGAGAGACTGGGGTGTCCTTCCTTGGGGTAAGACCTGGGTTAGAGAGACTGGGGAGTCCTTCATCAGGATAAGACCTGGGTTAAAGACCATGTAAAACTTTGGTCAAGTCTCAGCAGTTTGAAGGGAGTGTTTGTGCCCAGAGTTTAGGGAGTTCTCAGTAGACCCAAAAGAAAAAGCTTAGAAGAGGAGTATTTGTGTATGCTCTGTCCCTAAGCAGTACCTTCCAATATACGTTTCTATTCTGTGGAGCCAAGCAGGGCTGCTAGGAGGGAGTAGGAATGGATCCTCCAGAGCAGTGGTTCCCAATTAGAATAATTTTACCCCTAAGAGAACAAAGGTCAACATCTAGAGACAGTTTTGTTGCCTTTTCTGAAGGAGAGAAGTGCTATCACTAACACCCAGAAGGCAGAGGCTGGGGATGCTACTGGACATCCTATAAGGCAAAGACAACTTCCTCAACAATGAAATGTCCAGTCCAAGGGCCACTACTATGAAAAGTGACAAGGACTCGTTGTTTGTTCAAGGATTTAGTCTGCCTCCCAAACCTTCTTCTAGCTCAATCTGTACACTTATTTTGTAAAACTCAGTTTTAACAAGAAGAATGTTATTTCATTTTTAGCAAAAATCCTCCATCATATACACTGACTACCCTCAATATCTGATCAGGTTCCTCCTCTTCCCCCAAACCCAGGCGATGTCTGGCCACCCTGATCTGTTTCAGCCCAATCCTGTAAGTCAGTATACTCAGAATTCCCCTCACCCCAGAGGTTTTCTCATAGTAATTTTCCATCCACTGACTAACACCCTGTGGTTTGGCATCGAGCCCAATCTCTCTCCCCCTCACTGCAAAGTCCTACTTCTATGGTCTCTATATTTATCATGATGGCTCTGAACAAAGTTTTCTGTATTTTAACAAGTATTACTGAATACTTGATTTCTTTAACAAAATTAGAGGACTTTTGAATTAAAAAAGTACTATAATTTTGTAAATATTAAGTAGAAACTGGAAAGAACATGTGATTCACTCATGGTACAATATGAATCACATGACTTGCCATTGTCATAACAAGTAGAGGACTGCTGGAATTTAGAAGACAAGCAAGGAATAAAATAAAAAAGCCAGTCAGTCAGTCTCCTAAATGGTAGGCAGTGTGGTGAACCAGGTAATAAAAAATAGCAAAATTAAATCCCTGAAGACTTCATTGTTTCACTGGAGAGACACAGAACAACTAACTATAATAAAATAGAATGAGAACTATACTATTGACCTAGTAAAGTAGTATGAAACAAAAGGAAGAAAGGAACAATAGGTGGAAAATAAAGGAATCTGGAAGAACTTATCCTCTTAGAAGAGAATATATCTTAGATACATCTTAAATAAGATACATTTAAATTTTTAAAATGTAGAAAAGCTACGTAGAGGATAGAAAAGCATAGGGCTATCGTGTGGGAATGAGCTAGATCTATTCCTATGAGAACAACCTAACCTGAGAAGATGATGACAGGGAAGATAAAAGATGAGAGGGCGGGCCCTTGTATTCTTAGAAATTGGAATCTAAGTTAGGAAGAAAGTTGAAATCAGAGAAATATATGATAAATCCTGAACAAGCATAGTGAATGCAAAACGAAAAAAAAGGAACATAATCAAATATGATTCCCAAGGCAGAATGATAGAATTTGGAAGGCAGACGGGCACAGTGGCTCATGCCTGTAATCCCAGCACTCAGGGAGGCCAAGGTGGGTGGATTGCTTGAGCTCAGGATTTTGAGATCAGCTTGAACAAGAGTGAGACCCAGCTCTGCTAACAATAAAAAAACTAGCTGGGCCTGATGGCACACATGTATAATCCCACCCACTAGGCAGGTTGAGGCAACAAGAGCCCTTGAGCTCAAGAGTTTGATGTTGCTGTGATCTATGATGATGCTATGGCACTCTACCAAGAGTGACAGAGTGAGACCTTCTAGAAAAGAAAAAAAAGGAAGAACAGAAAAACAGAATTTGGAAAGCAACTGGCTACATGGCTACTGGCAAAGAAATGATAAAAGTCAAAGGCTTTCCATCTCTGGAAATTTCTTCTTGAGTGCTTGGTGGATGAATAATAGTAGAGTTAAATGATTCCAAATTAAAGAAGAAAAAAAATAGCATAGAAAATAATAAATGAGTTGCATACATGTTCATCAGGTACCTACGCATAGCAAGTGTACAATAGTATTTCAATGAACAAATCTGAATTTTTAGAGAACACTAATGGCTAAAAATATTTACCTAGTATGCATCTATATATTGGTGATATATTGAGTATTTCTCCACCTAAAATTGTGTCTATTTTAAAATCTAGTGGGGATTACCTAAGGAATATTGCATCTAGTATTCCTTAGACATACGACTAAGAAAGGAAATTGCATTTAATACAGAGATAAGATTAGCACACAGTTTTTTTTTTTTTTATTATTGGGGATTCATTGAGGGTACAAGAAACCATGTTATACTGATTGCATTTGTTGGGTAAAGTCCCTCTTACAATCCTGTTTTGCCCCCAAAAGGCATTAGCACACAGTTTTACAGTGAGAAATTCTTATAAAATATTATAAAAATATAATATATTGTTTATATTATGAAATATATAATATTATAATTAAGTGGCAATATTTACAAAAACTACAAGTATGTTCAGAGAATCTCGGAAAGAAAAATCAATGGGTAGTACTGAAAGTCTTTACTGAGCTGGTGGAAACAGGTTGGGCCTGGAAAACTGTGTTGAAATAAATAAGCAGAGTGAAGGGAAGCCGTTCCAATCCAGGGAGAAAAAGCTCAGGCAACAGTATGGCTGAGCATGACATGTTCCCTGGCACGGTGGGTAGACACATGGTTTTTAAAAAAGGCTAATGTCAGGAATCATCATGGAAACGCACATCAAGACCACAAGGAGATACCACCTTACCCCTGTCAGAATGGTCATTATCAAAAGTCAAAATAACAAGAGATATCAGCTGGCCTGCAGTGAAAAGAGAACACTTACACACTGTCATTGAGAATGTAAACTGGTACAGCTTCTGTAGAAACAGTATGGAAATTCCTCAAAGAACAAAAGTAGACCTACTCTTTGATCCAGCAGTCCTACCACTGGTTATCTACTAAAAGTAAAATAAGTCATTTTATTAAAAAGACACCTGCACCCAAATAATTATCACAGCATAATCCATAATTGCAAAGATATGGAATCAACCTAAGTGCCCATCAACTGATGAGTGGATAAAGAAAATGTGATATATAGACATATACACACATATATCTGTATATATATACATACACACACATATTTGTATATATACATACACCATGCAGGAATACTTAGCCAAAAAAAAGGGATAAAATAATGTCTTTTGCAGTAACTTGGATAGGACTGGAGACCATTGGCCTAAGTGAAATATCTCAACAATGGCAGTAAAATAACCTGTCCTCACCTACACGTGTAAAGAGGAGCTAAATCTGAGGAATATTGAGTAGTAAAGTAAGGAAAAATTGAAATTAAGAATGGGGAGGATGGGAGGTGAGAGATAAAAAACTACCAGTTGGGTACAATGTACACTATTCTGGTGACAAGTACCCTGAAAGCCCTAACTTAAGCATTGTACAACTCATCCATGTAATAAAAACCACTTGTATCCCCTAAATCTACTGAAATTAAAAAAAAAAAAAAACAGAAAATTTTACAGTGAAAGGGACAGGGGAATATTAAAGCTAAGTGGAGTGAAGACAAAATTATAAAGCAGATGAAACTACATATATATGTATAATATACATATAATATAAATATGTGTATATACACACATATGTTCACACATATTTATTATATGCAGCAGAAAATAAGAACAACAGAAGGGGTTTTAATTTTTAAGCAAATAACATAATTAAATCTGTGTGTAATATTTTTGGGCAGTAGAATATAGTATAGAATCCATTTTGGGGTCCAACCACCAACTAATTATGGCGTACTTTAATTTCTTGCTTTATCACATTCTTATTGAATGATAAATATTTGTGTCCTATGCATTGTTCTCGGTCTTAGGATATAGAGGTATGCAAAGGAGACAAGACCTGGCACCCAAAAGTTTTCATCGAGTTGGGAGGCAATAAGCCAGATAGTTACAACTGCCATGAGAAATAAGACACTACTTCAGACCTAGACAGGAGTGCTGGGAACAAGACAAGAACACAATAGATAATTATCAATGGAAGAAAAAGAAAAACAAAATTTCAAACTTGTATGAATGAACAAATATTTGCAGCGCTGACAGAAAAGGGAAAGTGAGAAACCAGTCGGGGTCAAAATGGAAAGTGAGTGCACTTCCGGACATATTGAATATGGTGTGTTAGCAGCACAATTAATTTAGTGGACAAAAATAATTAAAATAAAAAATGATAAAAAAAAACAAAACTGGAAAAGCTATTTACCAGGACATATGCATGAGATTCTATGAGAAAAACGTAAAAACTTATCTTCAGTGAGTAAAATCTCTGCTACAAAATAGGCAAGCTGCAGTATGAAATTGATTCTAATTTATACTTATATCACAGGCCTGAGAAGTTATTAAAATCTCCAAATTATACTTCAGAATGAGCAAATTTTATCTGTCCCATATGACTCATTTTTTTAATTAATCAAATGATTACCCCAAAAGAAGACAGATTAAACCTGAAATCAACAACCTGTAGCAACAAAGAGTGGGTTTACCAATAAGGCTTTGTGATTAAACCAAAGCCGCAAAAGTTGTAAAGCCTCCTTGTTCCCACGTGTTCAAAGTAATTTCCTTCCACGTAGATGCCTTCTTATTTTAGGCAACAACTCGGAAATCAGGAGAATATTTACTGATAACCTACATATGATGTCTCTGACCCCTAAAAGCTGGCTTTCCTCCCAATGCCTTTTTCTCACATCCAATACAAAGAAGTGTTGAATTCCATCCAAAGTCTCCTAATTATCACCCAATTCTCATACTGAAGTTGACCGCTAAAAACTCCCACCATGCTATTCCAGGGTATTAAATAAAATGGGCTGCATATTAGATGTGCCTCTTCCATGTAACTAAACTAATGAATGGAGAAACTATGCTTTTTTTTTTTTTAACCACCACCCATCAGGGTGTGGGTGTGTGTACCATTTGGTCTGCACTTATTCATGATCTGCTGCTAAACTTATCTCAGAATTTTTGCAAGATGAACATCTTACTATTAGCTGAATGTCTGGTAAATTTATTTGATAGTTGTTCTGCTAGAATCGGATTGAACTATAAGGTAATCAGACATCTATATATAAACTTTTGGAAAACAAAGTGCTTTTGTTTAAACTGAGAGAGTTCTCACTGCAGAAGTGTACAGCTCTGGCTTCTGGTATAAAGAGCACTCGCCCAGCCTGCTCCTTGGAGGAAGCTCAACACACTGCAACGAGGTCCTGCTGGACGCCAATGTCCCCTCAAAACCTACCTACATATGAAGAAACTCAACAGTAAGGAAGTCAAATTTCACTCATAAATGGTAAATAGAACCGGAAAGACAAGTTTGCTATTAACCATGCTAACATCTGTCAGACTTTTATCCTGAAAGGTTGTCAGCTTCTAGGTAATTAATTTAAGGAGACAACTTGCAATTAGTCACACAAAGGTAACTGTGTGGGGATTTGGGTACAACTGCTAGATATCCCCAAGAAAGTCTTAAATTCTTGACAATCCAAAATATGAGCAAGGTAAAATACACTTTTTAAATTCTCAACAGATATGTACAGCTTGAAATAAACACAGTGCAAAAACATAGCTAAAAATATCAGTTCTTCTCCATTTTGTACAAATATCTTTAACTAGATAAAAATTATAGTTCTCAAAGACTCACTTTGACATTATTAGAGAAATATAACAATATTCAACAATCCATATTTATAAGATTTTCCAAAACATCAGAAAGTAGTTATATGTCATTAGTTGCCAAGTTTTATGTTGGGCTTATAGTGCAAAGCATTTAATCTTTTGAAATAAATCAAGAATGGCATTACTTTAAATCCTGTGCCAAGTCTAACTGATTGGGAGTACCCTCTAGAACAGCATATTTTAGGAGAATTCCACTGTGCTTAGTTAAAAATAGTGCCACGAGTGATTAGTGATGACTGCTGTGGAGATGGGAGGGGCAGTGAATGCCCCAATGCCATTAGTTTGCCACATCAGTTTAAGGAATTGGTTGAGAAGTTTGATAATTAGAAATGTGTTGTGGTAACATGAATGAGCAGTGATAATCAAAAGAATTATCAAAGTTCCCAAAGCTTCCTGTGTGCTGTGCAACCACCTCTATACTTTTGACACAAGACTATTTGTCATAGAAAGCTTCTCAGAAACACCCTGAATAGTATTTATTTATTTAAAAACTACCATAAGTACTCAACTAGGTTCTGGAGACAGACAGACAGACAAACACACACACACACAGATGCATTCAAGGTTCCAAAGTTAGTGGCTCAAACACTGCTTTTTTCAGTGGGTTGAGAATATTTTGATGATTTTGGAGTGATAAAATTAGACTATATGAAAACTTCTGAAAAAATACAATCTGTAAATTAATCAGGTTTCTGAATGGGGAGTATACTTCCATCCACCTCTCCTCAATGTCCTGCTGGTGTATGTATCTGAGGATTTGGGGTTAAGAGTATAGAAGCAGACAGCACGCTACACGGTGGGAGAGGTACATGTTGACAAACAGCTGTGGCTGATAGCTTTAAGCCTTCAAAACCCGAACCATCCCATGACACAAGCATATGTCCAGGTTGCTTTGGCTACATGTCACACCAATGAGGGTGTGAACATCAGGAACAATTAAGGCAGTGAGGCTGAAAATGGGAAGTTGTGTGCTGCTTTTGGAAGGCAGCTGTGCTCACCATTATTCTACCACTGCCTCCTGTGTGCTCAATTTGGAGAGGTGAGTAGTTGTGATCATTCTCTTACTTGCTAGTGCTATACTGAATGAAATAAGTTACTCCTCCAGTATTATCAGACTTATTCTTTACATTTATTCTATTATTATTATTATTCAGACAGAGTCTACTTCTGTCACCCTGGAGTAGCTGTGGCATCATTGCTCACAGCAACCTCAAACTCTTGGGCTAAAGAGATCCTCCTGCTGCACTCGGCCTCCTTAGTAGCTGGGACTACAGGTAACTGTTACATGCCTGGCTAGTTTTTCCCATTTTTAGTACAGATGAGGTCTTGCTCCTGAATCAGACCAGTCTCAAACTCCTGAACTCAAGTGATCCAGCCTCAGCCTCCCAGAGTTCTAGGATTACAGGCAAGAGTCAGTGCACTCAGCCTACATGTATTCTTATTTTCTTTCTTTCTTTCTTTTTTTTTTTTTTTTAAGAGACAGAGTGTTACTTTGTCGTCCTCGGTAGAGTGCTGTGGCATCACAGCTCACAGCAACCTCCAGCTCTTGGGCTTAAGCAATTCTCTTGCCTCCCCTCCTAAGTAGCTGGGAATACAGGTGCCTGGCACAATACCCAGCTATTTTTTTTGTTGTTGCAGTTTGGTTGGGGCTGTGTTTGAACCCATCACCCTTGGTATATGGGGCTGGTGCCCTAATCACTGAGCCACAGGCACCACCCCCATTTATTCTTATTAAGGAGAATCTCTGAGGATTTAATAAATTTTTACATTCAAGGAATAAGAAACAATTAAGAAAAAATTATACCAAAATTGATAAAGTTTATTATTAAATTATAGATGTAAAAAGTTATAAGTCACAGATAGTATGTCATTTTCTTCAAGATTTGTAGTAGAACTGATCTTTTTAAAAACTGAGCTTTTAGAATTTTTATAGATATGTGAGAAGCAACACAAAACTAAAATACTAAAATGAACTTTATATAGTGTGCAAAATGGAAATAGGTATACTGGGGAAAGATCTATCAGTCTGGTGGTTGAGACTGTTTCATCATTTTATCTATCAAAGGTAAAACTATTTTTATACTGTCTATGTAGTAAAGTAATCAGATCAGCAGTTCTCAACCTGTGGGTTGTGACCCCTTTGGGGGTTGAACGACCCTTTCACAGGGGTCACCTCAGACCATCCTGCATATCAGATACTGACATTATGATTCATAAGAGTAGCAAAATTACAGATATGAAGTAGCAACGAAAATAAATTTCTGGTTGGGGGTCACCACAACATGAGAAACTGTATTAAAGGGTCATGGCATTAGGAAGGTTGAGAACCACTGAATCAGATAGATAGATAGATAGATAGATAGATAGATAGATAGATAACTTTAATTTCAGGCTAATCCCTCTTATAGTAAAAAATGTTTATCACACATCTTTAGTAGAGTGTTGGCAATGATGACTGCACTGATGACTATTCCCACTCCTACACCAATTTTTTTTGAAATGTTGGTCCTCTAAGAGGAAGAGTCTGTTTCCTTAGCCCTGGAATTTGGACAGGCCTCTTCTTTTGTGTCAACCAACAGAATGTAATAGGAGACTCACTGGGGAAGTTCTAAGCCAAGGTCTCAAGAGGCACTGCAGCCTCTGCTCTCACCCTTTTGGAATGATGCTGTCCCCATGTGAACAATACCAATGTAGCCTTTTCATCAATGGGAGACATTAAGGACTCCCCTGACTTTCAGCCAAGCGTTTGACAAAGACCACTGTAGACTGTGCAGTTCTAGGTGAGTGGCTGCCGAGTGACTCCACCTGAGACCAGCAGAACCACCCAAGTTAGCCCAGCCCAATGCAATGACCCAGGCAAATATGAGTAAATAAAATGGTTGCTGTTTCAAGCCACTGAATTTGAGAGGCATTTGGGATTCAGACTGTGAGACTGCCATGGCATGTCTCATATAAAAATAAATAAATAAAAATATATCGTGGACCTAATTATAAGGAGCAAAACCTTAAAAATAACTTCTGGGAGAAAACAAAAAAACATTGTGATGTGGGGGTAGGGAAAGATTTTTAAAATAGAAAAAAATAAATCATGAAGCATATAAAAATTGATAAATAGACTTCATCAAACTTAAAGAAATTTGTAATTTCAGAG
The DNA here is from genome assembly GCA_963573935.1 of Arctocebus calabarensis. Lineage (NCBI taxonomy): Eukaryota > Metazoa > Chordata > Mammalia > Primates > Lorisidae > Arctocebus > Arctocebus calabarensis. Next base: position 12,215 of record CAUYON010205113.1, on the reverse strand, counting down.
ACACAATTAAGATCATGAATAGACAAGCCAAAAACTGGGAGAAAGTATTTGAAAAAATGTTTATCTAATGAAAGTATTGTATAGAGAATGTAGAAAGAACTCTCGATAATATTATAATATCAAGAAAAAAATGCTAAGTTTTAAGAAATGGGCAAAATGTTTGAACATGTTTCACAAAAAAACAATGAACCCACAAAGAGATGGTTAATGGAAATTTCAAAATTATCACCTGTAAGTTTCAAAAGGAAGAAATGAAAAAGAGGGAGAGAGGGAGGCCTGCTTCATGAATTTGGGAATCTGGCTGTGCACTTTTTTGGACAAAGGTTCAAGGTGCCTCCTTGGTGTTTCAGGAAGCATAGGATAAGAAACTTCGACAGAGAGGAGATAAGGAAGAAATTATTTAGTTTGCAAGTAGATTTCAGAGGATTTATAGATGGCAAGAATGTACTTAATTGGAAAATAAAACTGTTTCTCAACTTCAGTCTCTCCCTGACTACAACAGATATTCAAAGTAATTAAGTGGCTTCAAGGTAAAGATTAAATCATGGGTATATCTATAAGATCCTTTGTTTAGGACTTCAGAATAACAGAAAGCAGTATCAAGTAGTCCCTTTCATTTAGACAAAAGGGCATCTAAGTATCTTAATGAAAGAAGAGTCCTTTTGGGAAACTAATAGTTAATGTGACCATTGTGTAACAGACTATAATACTATGCATAAGATTATAAACAATGTTTCAGGGATTTGTGTCACTTTTGACTAATTGGGACAGAGACTGTTCAAAATAAAAGTTTTCCTGGCCCATTACTGTCCACAGGCAGAAGGCAGACTGAGAAGGCAGCTCAGTTATAAGGAAAGCCATGTCATATTGAAAATGGTGTCCTTCTCCTAAGAAGGAAAAGCCACGGAGGCCAATACACCGAAGAACTGCTGCAGTAGAAATGGGCTCTCAGTTTCTTGCTCTGCTAGATTTTAGAACTGATGTGACAAGTAACTATCATGAGCCTTCCATTACTTTCCTTTTGGCATGGGAGTGCTTGTTAATTAAGTAATCCTGTTGCTGTGTGAGCATTTTATACACTGAATGTGTGTGGGTTGGAGGAGGGGAAGAATATAATTTGACTTCTTAGTCCCCTTGTCCCTGGATTAATAGAAACCACATAGGAGAAGGTACAACCTCATCTATAAGGCTACTGGTTAAAATCTATGTGTGGTTTTGCTTGTGGGCAATTACAAAGGCCCCATGGGGAAGAGCTGCCCTCCCCACATCAGACCTGGTGCACAGCCAGGGCAGTAGAGGTCTAAGGAGAGCTGCAGCCAAGGCGTCTGGCCCTCTCTGGTCCATCAAGCTGTACACATTTGTGTTCCTTGGTCTCTTTCTGGGCCTTTACCCTCTTAATAGAGGAAGAAGCAGGAACCCTGAAGACACTTTCCCTCAGTCCTGTTCTACTCCTACTCTTGCTTCTTCTCTCAGGTCCCTGGGTCCACAAAACTACAGGGGCTTCATGTTCAGGTCTCTCTCAATAGTGAGTTGACCCCGATGTTTGTGCTGATCCACCTGCCCCTCAGTCACCTGACCTCACCCATGGGGAAAATGGCACAGATGAATGGAAAGTTTCCTCATCTGAGACTCTCACTCCATGGTTATTCTTGCTTTTTGCTTCAATTAACTACTCTAACACCTGGCAACTTCTCTCTCTTTCTCTCTCTCTCTCTCTTTCTATCTCCCTCTCTCTCTCTCCCCTCCTCCCTCTCTCCCTTTCTCCCTCTGTTTCTCTCTCTTCCCTATCCTCCAGCTCAGGTGAGCTGCTGACAATTCACATCCAGTACCAATCTGGTATATAAATCCCTGGATTTTGGGCCTGATGCCTTAATGAGAGGAGATTTGTGAGAGGGGAAGAAAAAGCAAAATTGTGGCCACAGGGAAGACTGTTTGTAAAGATGGGGACAATAATATTTCCCATCCTTGTATCTGTGCAGTGTGACTTTTCCAATCTTCATGCCAAAGGTTGTGTTCAGTATTCCTACTCCTGAAGTCTGATCTGACCTGTGTCTTGCCTGGAGCAAGAGAATGCAACAGAAGGTGGGGTTTGAGCCCAAGCCTCAAGAGACTTTGAGATTGATGTTTTCTCCCTCTAGAATCTTTTGACACCTTATCTGAGGCTTTGTTTTAACTTTTACAAGGGAAGTTGCCTGGTCTTTGCAGTTAGAGACTGCAGTTAGAGGAGGGAGAAGTGGTAGGAGGGTGGGGTGGAGGGAGCCATGAGAAAGGCAGAAACTGCACTGGCCAGACACCACAGTGAACTTGAAGGTGTTTTTGTGAATGTGGATGCAGAGGATTTGGGGCTGAGGGTAAGTGGTCAGAGCTCAGGCTTACAAGATGTAGGGTGATAATGGCTACACTTCATGACCCAGAAATCTAAGCAGATAAATAGAAGGAGCCAGATGGTGGGTCAAAGACCCAAACAGGAACCTGTGAAACACTCAAGCTTCATTGCCAGAGCTGATCAGCGAGGTTCATGGCTGTGTCCTTTGTGAGTGATTGTGGGCTGAGAGTTCAGCATCAGTAAGCTGAGGCTAATGGCCTCTTAAGCCAAAGAAGGGGCACAGTCAACATGGCCTGTTCATTCCAGCAGCAGAAAAATCACTTTCTGGTGAGACATGCCATATGGACACTTGTGAGTGACATTATCCTTCTAAAGAGGGTACACACTATTTTGATTTCAAAGAGAGTAAATTAAGGTACAGTCTTTCTACCATAGGATGCCTCAAACCAGACCTGAAAGCCCACAATGATATTAAAGAACCCAGAGAGCAGTTACAAATGTGAAAATTTAATATCATGCCTAATAAATATATTGACTTAAAGTTTATATCACAATAATCCCTAATTTTTTTTAAATTGAAAATATACATGAGGTCTGCTCATGAACTCATCCTAGTAATAGTGCTACATACATCATTGCTGAATATTACTACATCTTTGAAGTACTGCCCTGGGGAAGCTAGGCCCTAATGCCAGTGCAGTCCACCTTTCACAGCAATTTTGGAACTCTTTTTCTGAAATGGACATCAGAGCTATTTTTGTATTATCCTTGATGTACTGTATGCAATCAAAATGTCTTCCTTTCAATATTTCTTTTATCATGGGGTAGAGAAAAAGGTCATTGGGGGACAGATCAGGTGAGTAGGGAAGGTATTGCAATACAGTTATTTGTTACTGGCTAACAACCCCCTCACAGATAGTGCCATGTGAGCTGGTACACTGTTATTGTGCAAGAGTCATGAGTTGTTGGCCAAGATTTTCAGTTAAGAGTTTCCTAACTATTTCTCTATTGATGTTGACTAGGTCTGCTACACTTCTAACAGTCAGCTGACAATTCTGATACACAATTTGACAAATTTTTGCAATGTTTTCATCAGTTCTGCTTGTTACTGGCCACCTGACCTCTTCATCAGTGATACTTTCTCTCCCTCAGTAAAATGTTCAATCCATCTTTACATTACTGTTTTCTTCATGACATTATATCCATAACCTTGAATTAACATTTCACTTCCACTCCTGCCAAGTTTAACAAAAAAATTAATGTTTTTTTGTTGCTCTAATTCAAACTCTAACATTCTCTCAAAGGCACACAGAAACACACAACAACACTAATGAAAACCATTCAGCAAGACATCGCCACATGTCAACACGAACCCATCTGTGACACCCTGATATATCAAGGTTATTATTTTTCTTTAATCTAGTATTATAATTATTCTATATTTATATTACCATAATCCCAGATTAAACTAAACTTGGAAATACTTGAAATGATAGATGTACATACATGGATATATATATATGAGAATGCATTCAGTATTTTTTAAACAATAGGGATTATTAGTGATTTTATACTTATGGATTATTAAGGAAGAAGATAGATAGGAGTAGAGATATTCTGTACATTTAGCATATTTTAATATTAACATGGTTTAATCTATTAGCATTCTTGATACCAGTGCCAAAAAGCCGTGAGAATGATAGATGAGAAGGGCCTGAATTTTTCTCACAGGGACTTGGCCTTTCTTGTGATCCAGCTGCTGTTGACCATGAAGAGCAATCAACTGTCACTTTTCATTTCTAGCTATTCAAAGTATCAGTCAGTAGCAAGGGCTGCCCAGCATCTTTCCCTCACCAAATTCCTACTGATTTACAAAAGAAGCACAATTCTTTAAAGAGAGGAAAGATATTCTAACTCACACCCATGCCAATGAGGTCTGCTGCATGCCTAAAATCATCAATCTACTTTCTATGTTGTCCGTGAGGGCTGAATCCAAAATGGGAAAAAGTAAAGAAATGTATTCTCAGAATCACACGGATATGAAAGACACAGGGAATAAAGTTGTCCTTATCTCAGAGAAGTGAGACCCTGATGAATGAGAACGGCATCCCCTCCACATGTGGAAAGCCACAGCAAGGAGTCATGTGCAAGCCCCCCGGAAGAACGCAGAATAAAGAGCACTGCACAGCAGGCAGCAGCAGAAGCGAGATGCACAGCAGACTGGGAATGAAATAGCACCATGTTTTTTTTTTGTTGTTGTTGTTAGCAGCTAAAAAGTCTTACAGAAATATTTACTGTCTATTATAGACCAAAAGCATTGTTAACAGAAAATTCACTATGTTGAAAATCTGCATAAACTGTTAGGGGGGAAAACGTCTCCCTTTTTTGCAGCTACAAGATAGAAGTGGCTTGAAAGATAAGAACTTATCTAGATATGATTGTTTAAGTTGATATTACTATCAAGACAACTTCTGATTAAGCCTTAGTCATAAATAGCATAAATATGACAGCCCACATACAGTGGTGGAGACATTCTATTTTCCCAAGAATTTATTACTCAGGCTCTTCATTTACTTCTCTATTTCTCCTTAAGAGCATGGATTATAATTTAGATATCTTTATAACCTAAGGGCTCTGAACAGAGTTTGGCCACAGAGAGAGGATGTGTAATAAAATTTTAATAAAAGGATCTACTACTTCTATTTTCTGAGAGCATGTCCACTGATGATTGCAAAGAAGTTATACCATAGCAACTAATTTTATTAACTGTTAGCACAGTTTAAAATCAAGGAGATTGAAACTAATGGCTCCATAATGTGATTAAACATTACGTTTACCCAGGTACCCATTCTCCTTTATTAGCATGAACATTTGCATGGTGTAAATCAACCAGCCCAGGGGGAATATTGAGAGCACAGTAATAGACAAAGCACTTTTGAAAGAGGATATGGCTCCTCCTAGAAGAGAGAGTTCAGAAATCTTTCAAAGTGTCGGACTAGGGAGCTGCCAGAGGGCAGGAGCACTGGTCACTCTTCTCATCAGCACCTCCCAGATGCTCAATGCAATACCTGGCACACAGCAGGTGGTAGGTGTGACCAAGTGGAATACTGCTTGGTAAGTTCATTTGCCAGGAAAACATGAACATACTTAAGAGTGAACTGAAAAGTGTTAAGTATATAACACTGGTCTAAATTCCAGTGGAAATAATGGTTCACTTGCTATTAGCTCCCAGAGTTCAAGGTATAGCTCCTGTATTTTCTATGTCTAGCATATGGAAGCTACTCAGATATTTGGGGAAGTAATAAATAAGTCACTACTCCAGATAGAATGGAGGTCCAGGGTGTAAGCTCTGCTCTCACGATGCTCAGGATGTTATTGGCACTAGTACAGTGTGTGGGCAAAGAAGACAACATTCTGTCCCAAGTTCAGTTTTATTTTTCTGTTCTCATTTTTCCTTTGAGATTACCACCATGCAGGACTTGTTTAGAACTAAGCATTTTGAACATAAAGGCAGTCAACAAGAGCAACAACAAAAATCCAATTTCAAAGGTATTTTATCCTTAAAACTTCTGTCACCTAATATTAATTCTACGGATATGTGTTGTGATTGTTGTAAGGCACCACCAACCTTAAAAGTCAAAAGGGACTGCTGAGGATGGAATAAAGTAATGAAGTGGAATAAAGAGAAATCTGGATATTTTTTAGACTCTCCTACCTTTCACTTTCTACAGCTTTATGTTCAGAAGTATATCATCTGCTAGATAAGGTGTGTTTGTCCCCACTTCAAAACTATGACCCGGGAGCTCAAAGTGATTTGATCTAAGTGACTTAGCTGGGAAAGGTTGAAGGGAGAACCAGCCGATGTGCGCTACTGCGTGCCTTACTCTGCCTCCGTGTCTGCATTCTAAAATAAAGATAACAGTGCCTCCCTAGGAGTGTATGGGAAGCAAAAGAACCAAGGAACCAGGATTCTGGTCACAAGTTCATTCTGCAGGTCAAAGATTGTTTCTTTCTTTCAAAAAATAGGCAGGAATGAACAGTCATACGTGTTTTATTCTAGAAATTGGATACTGTCACTGTTTCCAGGTAATGACCCATGACAGGAGGTCGGGTTCCTACATGATTGCTCACAGCTGTAGTCTACATAGGTTAGATAATAGCACCTCAACAGGTTTTAAACTCCAAAGGAATGATTCCATTTTGTAACCAAAAGAAAAATATATCAGAGTGAGTTCTTTTTTCTCAGTACATTACCCTGAGTAACATCTGACCAGAAGAGATGTGGGCTCCTTGGGGAGCTGGGAAGCCAAAATAAGTTTCACTTGGCATTTAATGCTTGTTTTTAAAGAGATTCAGAGATGATGTGAACTACTGTATATATTGAGATGGCAGTTTTCCTTATAACCTAGAGTTATTAATAAAGTTGAGGTCAGTGGTACCAAAAGTAATTCTTATGAGAAGTCTCTGGAATGTCCTGAAGGTGGCACTTGAAAAGTAACAAGTTTTCCAAATAAAATTAAGGTACTGCTGAGATATATAATCATTGTAATCATTTAAGTTTGTCTCTTGGACTCATATTTTGGGTGCCTTCATTAAGATTAGTTTTTGTTTTGCATGTGCATCAACATGTGTTTCTCTTATTTTTTAAATTTTATAATTGATCAAAGAAACATATGTAGAGATTTTTATTTGTCTTTTGTTATTGATTTTTGTTTTTATATAAGGAAAAAGACACTATCACTTCTATCCTGTCACTCTCCTCTTCCCACCACAATGTCAACTGCATATCCACCAAATTTCTTTCTTTTTTGTTTTTTGAGACAGAGTCTCAAGCTGTCGCCCTTAGTAGAGTGCTGTGGTGTCACACCTCATAGCAACCTCAAACTCTTGGGGTTCAGCAATTCTCCTGCCTCAGCCTCCTGAGTAGCTGGGACTACAGGCGCCTGCCACAACGCCCAGCTATTCTTTGGTTGTAGCTGTCGCTGTGTGGCAGGCCCAGGCTGGATTCGAACCTGCTGGCTCCAGTGTACATTGCTGGCGCCATAGCCTCTGAGCTATAGGCCTTCCACAAAATGTCTACTCTCAAATCTTTTATCAATAGCTATTTCTCCCTACACTCCGGCAGCCATCAAAGGTTCTAACAATGCCTATTAATGGTTCTGGTATCTAGCAAAGGCAAAACTTTGTACATTACTTAGTCTAACTACAGAACCAGACTGCTCTCTGAATATGAATATTTGGAGCTTTGGGATGTTTAAGCCAAGAATTTAAGTGAGAAAAGTCTATCTTTTATGCTTTTATGCTCTTGTGCTCTATGGTCTGGTCTAAAGGTCAAGGTCAACTTGGTCAAGATTTATTCTTTGCTGACTGAGAAAAAAATCTTGACCAACTCCATGGAAGGAGTTTGTTCCCCAAGCACCATGGGAATGAGCTATGGCCAAGGGCTTAATTTAGCCCACTTTGATCTGGTGTTGGGGTGGTGCATCAGGCCTTGGAGCCTCTGTGCCACCAAAACATGCAGTTGCAAATGTAAGGCTTGGTGCCTGGTCTTCTGATCACTCAAGGGGAGGCACTTGTTCACCTGAACTAAGAAAGGTAAAGGAAGAGAAGCTAAGATTCCACCACATTATCCTGTTGTTGGATGCCAAGCCATGACCATACCAGAGGAAGGCAGGATGCTCCCCCAATCGTAAGCATCAGTGATTCACAGCCCAAGCTGGGCCCCATTTCCTAGAGCCTGACGCCCAACACCTCTAGACCTCTTTGTGCTGCTCCAGGGTATAGTGGACAAAGGAAGGCCCACTCCCCCGACCCCCCCAACACCTATATAACTACTGACTACAGAAGTTTGCCCAAAAATACTGACTCAGGGAGCCTGGTGTATGTGCTGTCTGATAATTCAGCCTAATTGCTCATCATATGCTTCGAAGCACCTTTGCTTAATGCTCTAAATTTCTTACTACATTTTTAGTTCTTTCACTATACCTTATTGCAGCCTTTCTCCTTAAATCTTAAGATTTAGGAATGTGGACCATCTGAGTGAAAGTCTGTGTACTTTACACAAAGACTTCTTGTGCCCTTCACCTGACTTTGAACCTAACTCCTCAGTCTTTATCTTATGGCCTAGTGCAATGACAATGATGATAATCTCATTCTTTGCCTTCAATAATAGTGTGGAGCTAAGGAGATCTTTCCATAAATTATCAGATAAAGAACCTCCTAGGTGATTTCTGGTGATGTTATTAGAAGGGAAATACATCATGGCCATGGCTCTTTCATCTTCCAAGCTGTTTACACAGAGCACAAAGAAATGAATCACCATTTGCTCTCAGAGATTTTGACTGTTAACGACTTTAGTGGTTGCATTAACAATGAAGAGGTAAAAATATTATAGATCTGAATATAGTTAAAGAGAGCAAGAAAACCCACAAGCCAGATGACACGGTATAATAAAGCAAAGATGGTAGGGAATATGAGAAGGCTTACATTCAAATCATCAGTCCAGTGCAGCGATGTTATTTATTAAAGTTATTAAAATGCAATAGAAAAGAAAGTGGAGAGCCAAGTGCTACAGGGCATTACAAATAATTTGTTACTAATACAAATTACTTATGAGCAGTTCAATGTCATCATGTAACATGGGAATGCGTAATTAGTCATAATAAAGATACTAAAGTTTGGGATGATGAGCTTTTTCATTAATATATCAATTAGAGTTGCTGAAAGTTTACCCTCTTCTCACACTAATTCACCTATATGCTGATAGGAGTCGCAGGCAGTGGGTTAAAGTCTATCAACTGACCCCAACCTTTCTTCATGCGGGTGACAGATTACTATCACTATGAATTAACCATGATTAGCAGGTTCCAATGGGCCCCCTTCATCCCAAGACATAATGTCTGGACAATTCACTTGTCTTTTCCTCATAACTGACTACAGCAAATCTTTATATTCTCTTCAAACCTCTTCCCAGCCTGTTTCTCCTCTTTTTCCCTAACCTTTTATTTCCCAGAGAAAAGGAAGCCATTAGAAAGGCACCCTGGTGTTTTCTGTAGAAAACCTATTAAATTGCCTGTATTTACTGACATCCCTCCTGTTACAGTAAAGGAGGCTTTCTTCCTCACACTTAAGCCTCACAACTCTGCCTGGTCTTTGCGTTGCCTCTGCTTTTGACTTTGCAGAAATGTTATATTATCAATTTCACCAACTACTTTCTCTCAGCTGAATCTTTGCCATCAACATATAAACATGATTATCTTTTATTTTAAAAAGAATTCTCCCATGACTCCAAATCTACATCCAGCCATGACCTTTCCTCTTTTCAACTCTATTTCACAGCCAACTTCTTGAAAAATCTGTCAGTAGTTGTGCCACACATCCTCTTAATCATGTAGCCAATTCCAAATTTCATTTGCACCCACGAAGCCAATCACATGACAATGATGTTCACAACACTGCAAAATGCAATAGCTGCAGTTTTCCTTTCTTAGGTGACACAGTAACAAATATTGAACTTTACTTTCCCACCCTACACAACTAGATAACCAATGAAAATAAATGAAGAAGCTATAGACATGTATTGTTTAATCAGTAGAATAGGAAACCTGTGTTGGAGTGTAAGTAACCTGCAAGGTGAGCCACATATTGGCCCCCGTTTTCTACTTTCTCCAGCCAACAACAGTGAAGAGAGGTTGAGAACAGGGAGAGAGCGGCCCTCTCCCTCTGCATCCTTAAAATTCTCATGTGTCATTTCATTAGGGAAATTTTGCACTCTCAGCCCATGAGAAGCTTCTTTTATTATACTTTATCATGAACTGTTTTCCTTCCTTTAAGAACAGCTAACATAATTTGTAATCACATTGATTAGTGATATTATTTGTTTAATGTTTTTATCCATTCTGTAAACTTTTGGAGAGTTGGACCATTCTGATTCATCATTATAAACCCAGCATTGTGCATAGTGGTGGGAACATCACCTGGAAGGTGTGCAGGGGTCAAAGGATGGATGAATGAATCGATAGATTGGATAGAGAGATGGATGCTGTTCTGAGTAGAGGCAGAATGTGTAGAGTTACAGCTGGTAAAATGAAAGCTGTATACAACACACAGCCTGTCTTAACTAAAGAGGAACACAGTGGAATCCTGACACATTACTGTAACATGTTACACACAGAAATCAATCAGTCTTTTAGTGTTAATGTTTTTCGAGAAGTATTTTTCTTTTTTTATCTTTTAAAAAAATTTTTTTTATTTTGTTGCAGTTTTTGGCTGGGGCAGGGTTTGAACCCGCCACCTCTGGTATATGGGGCCGGCGCCCTACTCCTTGAGCCATTGGCACTGCCCTTGAGAAACCTAACTATTTTTATTTTGAGCATATTATTTAACTTTTCTGAATATTCAGTATTGTAATCCATAAAGTTAGAAGCTTAGAATAGTTTTTAAACATTGCTTTTAAAACAGAATATATTTTGCTGAAAAAAAAATAAAATCTTATGCTGAAACAAAATTAGTCAGATATTAATAAAGGAAAATATTTTTGTGGTAAAAATACACCTGCATGTGTGTGTCCTCTAATATGTTTTGGTGGGGAGGGGAGACGTGTGGGGATTTGGTGGGAGTCAGACCTCATGCAATTCTTGATCACTATTAGGGCATCATAGGACCTAATGTGGAAACCTTTGATCTAGATTATATTTATGATTTCTTCTAGATATACAACGATTAGTCTCTAAAATGTATCAAGAGACTTTATATTAATAAAACTAAACTAATTTTGCAAACTAAACACTTCTGCTAGTTTGTCGCATCATGCATGTTTAGCTCAGTGAACAAAATATACCCTCTACAGCTATTACAATGTTTTATATAATGAACAGACATATGAAAATTGTTAAGATGGCCTTTACATGGGAAAGTAAGTGTTGACCTAAAAATATTTAGAATAAGAATAGTCTATGGCTGGTGATGATGACATGTTATTTCTCTAGTGTACATTTGAGATAATGAAACGTTACCTTGAAAAATAGGAAGAATAAATAAATGAATTACGTTCAAATGCTAAACTAACAGAGGTGTAGAAGGTGAATTCAGATGATCTTTAAACTCTTGACTTCTTATGCAGGGGAGGGAAGGTGTAAGGCTTTTATCAAACTAAACTTTTGTCAAAGAGAACTACTGTCTGTTCTCTACACATACAACTTTCCCTATGTCACTTTTTTTTTTCTATCTTGAATACTTTTCCAGATTGATATATTATTTCCATAAGTCAAAACCCCAATCATTTCTCAAGGTACCACCATCACCATTGGTTTTTCTGAGTAACTAGTATTAGACTTTATTTGATTTGAATTGTTGTAAGATCTTTATCACTTACTAAATTTTTATACAATAATCTTTTAATTTAATAACTTTTTTTTTAATTGAATCATAGCTGTGTACATTAGTTCAATCATGGGGTACAGTGTGGGGGCTTCACATGCAATCTGAAATATTTTTATCAACCTGATTGACATACCATTCATGATATTTTCTCGTTTACTATATGAAAACATTTTTGATCCGTATTTAGAAGTTTTCTCCTGACCCTTCGAATATGTACCACAAGTGTGATCTCACCCTTTGTCCTATCTCCCCCCACCCTCTCCCTCCCTGCCCTCCCTCCCCTCCCTCTCCCCTTTCCCCGTCTTCCTTTGCAATAAATGGGTTGTAGCCTTCACTTGAATGATAAAGAATTTGTCTCATATTAGGGGTGTATACATTGGATACTTTTTCTTTCATTCTAGAGATACTTTGCTATAATAACTTTTAATATAAGAATATGTATGCATTTCTCGTCTCCTGTATAAGCATAAAACCATGTGATGGCAGAGACCATTTTTAGGCACTTAAC